>JAIZAY010000292.1:0-63295 GCA_029531755.1 Holothuria leucospilota
ACTTCACCTCACGAGTAATTTCTCTTGCCGGCTATTTTACTACCGAGGGAGTTTATCCGGTCGGAGATTCTTCTCGCGAGGCGGATTGACTCTGCTACGCCGGTACTGATTAAAATCATGTTTCTTCACTCATTGTGTAATATATAGATTGAAACGAAGCGTTAAAGAAATACGTGGTTTAATATTTGTTTGTTACAACATACGTTTTGCACAGTGTACGTAGCTAGTGCTGCGTATTTGTTCAAATATGCAAAGAATAGGACGGCGATGAAGCATCACAGATAATACGTTAGGTCACTTACAAAGAACCGTCAATTTTCCATGCTGTAGAAATGTTGTGTTCGTTTAGCACTAAGCAGACCAAAGTTACAACATGCATGAAAAAGTCGTCTACTTTGAAAATGTGTGGTACTGAATACCTCTGTTTTGTAGTCATCAATGCGGCCTACCGTCTGTGTCTCGTTCGATTGAGTGATGGGCGTTTTTTTCCTTTAGCCAAAGTAGAAATTTTCGGTGACCCTTCAGTCCAATATGAACGCAGCAAGTGGCAATAACGGTATCATTTTCGGTGGACTGATTTTTTTGGTAAAGATAATCTCGGGAGACCTGTATTGAAGAATAATAGCCACATGTATTGTCAAGGTAACACAGAGGTGGATTTAAGCGTCAAAAGCTGACATTTACATTTTGAGAAAGTATTTGACCTTTTTTTTTATTTTATAGTCACATAGCCTGCCGCTTTAAAGAGAGAAGCAAATGTGGATCATAAGCATGTAAAGATCCTACCATGCGGAAGTTGCATTGAAATTGCAATTAAATGAAAAGTAGTTATAATTTCCTGAAACCTTTGATTTGATGAAACTTTACATTTGGTTGAAAAACGTATTTTTTAAGAACATAGCATTACCTTCAATTTGTATAAGTGCATTTATAGTGTCTTCTGCATTTTATGTAAGCTTGACGAAATATCGCTTCCACATTGAATCATATAAAAACTCCAAAAAAATTTCAACGTAAGCATAAATATCCCTACATTTAGTAAATACTTGCTATTGCCTGTCCTTCAAATCCATACTAGTGCCAAAAAACACATATCTCATTTCGCAGAACACCTAAATTAACAAGAGGGCTCTATTAAAATACCCGGCCGTATAAGCCCATCTTAAGGTGCGTTCACACCAAAAACGCGCGATTTCCGCAAAACATAGGGTTCACACTGCAGTGGGAAAACGCGACGTTCCCGCATGCAGCGGGCTTTTGATAGTCACTTGCAAAATGACCTACGCCGAAGATGATGTGGGACATTTGCTGGCTCTTTGTGTACATGCACGGGCCAAAAATACATCAATAATTAAGAAAGGGAATGTAAACTATGTTTTGGTGAACCAAATTCACAAATCAGTAACTGTTTAGTGAAATGGGAAGGGAAGGAGACGACATGGATACTATTTGTAATGAAAAATGAGATAACACCTTTAGCAGTTTTAAAAGTGTGATTGCTTTTCATCTCGCATCAGCGTGACACAATCTTCGGCAGTACTAAGATAATTGTTACTGTATACGCCTTTCTTCTCTTTGAACAACTGAAGTACAATATTTATGTCAAAGTTTAATGAAATAACCCCAAATTTATATGTCCAAGAAGCTCGATCCAACATCATCAACAATCCAAGTTGGCATTTGCAAAAAAGGAGGGAATGGTGGTGGTTGGGGGTGTTTGTTGCATAGGCCTATTTAACTATTTTAAAATCATTTTAAGATGCTGAAATACTTCATTCTAATGCTCGCAATTTTGTGAATACCACATAGCTTCTTCAAGTTTCTACCCTTAACCCCTGTATTTGCCCCTAGATCCGTACCCATCAATGTCATTGAATTACAGCCCATGGACCGAAACTTTAGCGTGCGACTCATTCCGTCCTGCATAAATGAAAATTATTTGATTTTCCATCCAAAAAAACTGCCCTGCAAAAACATACAACAAATCATACAGTGTAGGAATAGAGATATTACTTTGCACTAGCCTAACCTAACAAATCAAGATTTGTTTGGCTATTTCACTTTATATGTAATGCCTAAAAACCATTGCGTTCCTAATTAGAACTAATTTTGTCACAAAAAATTTTCTTTCAGCCTCGACGTTGCCCTAGATTACCAAAACTCCGATCGGTTGCCAACAACTTCAAACGAGTGGTACACGATAACCTCTAATTGTGGTTTAGACACTCGGCAGCGTCTTACACGACCGATAGCCAACTACTTACCAGCTAAAATTTCCTTGTAACAGTAGAATTTTTGTCAGTTGTGGTTAGCCTTCGTCACAGTTTTTGTTTCATGCTCGTGTTAGTTGCCATTCAGTCAGGGCCGTATCGAGCGGGGGGTGTGGGGGTGTCACACCCCCCAATATTTGGTCGCCCGTCGGCAAATTTTCGGTCTGTCGGCAAAAAGGGGAGAGAGAAAGGAAAAGAAGAGGAAAAGAGGAAAAAAGAGAGAAGGGAAAGGAAAGGAAGGGAGTAAAAATGAAGACGGAGAATGAAAGGCAAAAAGAGAAAGAGAGAACGGGAACGCGTGGCCAGTCTGTTATCGGCTGTTTCGATTTTCAGCTCCTTATCTAATTGGCCCATTCAAGTTGAAGGCCCGTCGGCAAATTGATTATGCATGTGACGGCCGTATACGGCCGTATCAACGGCTGTCGGTGACATTGGACGAGTGAATGAGTCCGTCGGCAACTCGTAGATAGAAAGGGAATCAGTGGTGGCGCCAAGTGGGGGCCATCCCCCCGTCGGGGAAATTTTTCGATTTCGTCGGGGAGCTGTTATGAATACGATAAAATATGTAGTCCTCCGACAACGGCCAGTTGCCCCGACAATTTAATTAATTCCGGTCTAAATTGGGGCAAATTCTTCAATAAAACACCCAAATTTTCCAATTTTCTCCTCTAAAAACCCACTTTTTTCCCAATTTTCCACGGTAAAGCCCAATTTTTTCAAATTTTCTCGAAATAGGGCCCAAAATTTCCGGCGCGCTTCGCGCGCCAAATTTTTCTTTCAGGCATCGTTTCGGCACTGTATCGGTCTTGTTGAGGCTTTGGGTTGTTGGTCCCCTGTTAGGCAAATTTTGGCACCACCCCTGAAGGGAATTGAAGGCTTCCTTATAGGCACACTATTTCGGGTCATATGACATTCATGAAAAACCACTTTCTGCACATTATTCCTCAGTTTTATCATCACCATGGGGAGCAGCACCCTATTACCCATAGAGTAGGCATCCTTAGCCCGTTTTCTAAACCCTAATCTTGACTTTAAACACATTTTGCAAACTCCCGAGGATCCGGTTTACCCACAAACATCCTGGGAAAAATAATGCATCCTGGGAAAAAATAATGGGTGCCGCGGGTGTCTTTCCTTCACTGCAGTCTCAGGCTTTTAACTTTTGAACACCAAAATGAAACTGATACAAAACGCGTCCTGGCGTTCAAAGCATATTTTGAACGCTTGTGTTAAGATTCTTAACACTTTTTCTCCCCTTTTTGAACGCCGGACGCCTATTTGAACATTTACCGTATTTGAACGCCTGACGCGTCTAGTGTTCAAATGCTGAACGCATAGTGCTCCAGTTCTAAACGACAGGTGTAGCTCCTCAAGTATATTGGCATGATGGGACCAATAGCTTAACACATTACAGTAAAATTATCCGGAATCTTTGCATTCGATAATGTATTATGAACCAAAACATATCTATCCTGCATGAGACTTAATTTTTACCCAGAGATTGTGCTAAAACCTCAGAGCTTCCGGGGGCTTCGCCCCCTAGACCCCAACAGTTGCCTTAAGGCGAGCACAGTCTTTTAACCAGCCTCTATTTGTGCGATAATGTCGCATGAACGGCGACAAATTCGTACAATAAAAGTCTGACAAGCAAATTCTACCAGGATGTAAATTTTGAGGTTCCTTATTAAGGCAGAAATCCACTCAAATATTACACCATTTGCAATCTAGGCAACTTTCAAATTCCAAAAATTTCAAAAGGGGAGGGGGACACTCCCTCCCCTTAGACCCCTCCCCCAGGCCACAGATCAGTAAATGTGGCATTGAGAAAACGTCCTAGCTGAAACACTGGAGGACCTCTGGATCCCAACCGCTTAAAACTATAGCGGCTTGACGAGAGGAATAGCCTATTACATCAAATTATGGGGAATCTTTGCATTTGACGATGAACTATGAACAAAAAAATATCCATCCCGAGACTTAATTTTTCACCCAGAGATATGCTTCAACCTCAGAGTTTTCGGGGGCTTCGCCCCTCCCCCTCCCGCTGGGCTATGCCCATAGATCTCACTATGGGCCCTAAGGCGGGCCCCTGGACCTCACCCGCTAAAGCTCGTTTCCGTGTTACGTATTACCAGATCTGTCGGCAAAACATAGTCTCTACACCCCCAAAAGAAAACACCTTCGCTACGCCCCTGCATTCAGTTCCATCTTAACCATAACTGTCGCTGTAGACTGTTTCGATTTGAAGGCAAATCCCCTCGCTACTATTGCAATTAAAGCAAGATAAAATATTTTTAAAATAAAGAGTTACATTAACGATGTATTTAGTTCATTTGTCAGCCTTAAAATGACACGGGACCTGATTATCAGTTGGGGGCCCTGAATACAGAGGTGACAAGGTCAAATAACTGGACCTGACCCCAAAGCCCGTATAGGACGACCACGTTGGATTTCAAAAATGGCCACCACGGCAATGACAAATAGTTTAATTTTCTCATCCTTAGATGAGATGAAACCTGAATCATTTATAAGGGCTAAAAATAATGTGGTGACATGATCAATACTATAGTTGTGCTTCACATCCACTGTAGACGGCCATCTAGAATTTTCAATATTGTCACGAGAACAAAGAAGTAAAATTCGGTTGGTAAAATGTTTTTTTGTAGTCTATGTACACCTGTGCCAATGACAGATAAAATGGGAAAGGACCTCCCGTTACGTAATAGCCTGTAAAGGGAGCCAAAGTTATCTTAGTGGAAAGAGGCTAGAAGGCTTCCCGAACAGAGATGATAAGAAACCTACTTTTTTGCTCTAAGAGAGCAAGGTTACTTTTATTTCGAGAGGTGCACCCAAAAATTCTGTTTTTCTGGGACGAATGAGAGTAAGAAGATATGGGAAGGAAAAGCCTTAAAGGCATTTTCTAGTGGCTTTTCACAAGGGTCTCATGTGAAAAAGGAAAAATTGCAGTTCCTGCCCTTCAAACCCCGTAGCAATACTGTTTTCTAACTGGAGTATCTAACATTAAAGACCGCTTATTTTTGGCAAAAATACCTCTAGTTCTCATCACGGTCATGTAATGTTATGTAAAGTGGGCACATTGCCTCAGATTTCTTTTGTTTTCCTTTAAAATTAAATGCCCTGTTTGTCCTTGAAGTTTGATACTGTTGGAATGTTTGAATATCTTTCCATGTAGATTTAGTATAAATCTACACCATATGTAGGGCATAGCAAAAAAATTGCTGAGTATTCCTTACAGGGGTGTCAATAACATGAGGAAATTCAATGCTTTTGTAAGGCCAATATTCAGACGATGAGTAGCGTGGGGGCCTCACACAAAGTTTACAAAGTCCGAGCGGAAAAATATCGACAGGAGAATCCAGAAAAATAGAGAGAAACGTTCCTTGAAGGTTCACAATATTTTATTGGTCCTTTTAGTCAACAAACTTGAGCAGAATACCTGAATACAAGGTGATCGAGAAGAAACTGTAAGAGAGGGTCCTAAATACGGGTCTGGTTGAGCTGAAGTCTAAAGTCAAACTGACTACAAATCTTACTTGGGGCTCCGACGCTCAGAAATCCTGAAAGCCCGCCAAAAGGTTAACACATGCTGATTGGCTAAAGCAATAACGTCATACGCATATATTATAATAACACTGTGAATGGTTAGATTATACATGAGATCACGCAATGACAGCGCACAGCTGGCGTGCGCGTCTTTCCAAGCATTCTATCTCAATAACACTGACAACTCTCCGACGCGTCAGTAACTTGGCAAGGAGCCAAGCCCAGAGAGTGAAAAGAGTCAGACGATCCTGACCTTGAGCGTGACCTTCAGCTCAGAGTGCAAATAGCATACAACACAACCCAATTGGTAAGTGTAATAGCAGAACACATACAGAAAATATTTAAGTTTGAAGAACAACTACTAATACGTCTCACATAAGATTCACCCTTAATGAGAAATGTCCCCATTTCTACTTCATAAACTATAAACTTCAACAACAAATTCAAAACATTTCTTCATGAAAACATCCAGTGTGATAATTCAAACACTTTTCAACAAGAAAATATAGGTAAAATTTGAATATATACAAGCATTTGGCCAAAAATGGAGAAATACAATCTTCCTCTCTTACTTGTCACTCGCCTTAAGTCAATGCAAATGTTATATATATATATATATATATATATATATATATATATATATATATATATATATATATATATATATATATATAATATATATATATATATATATATATGCACGTTTACTTGTGCTATTATGTCTACTGAAAATATATCAAGTCCCTGAAGAATGTAGGCTTTCAGTAGAGACCAAACTATATATACAGTTGTCAAAACTTCATTTGAATATTGTAAATCAAAACGCCTACATGTTATTTAAGTGAACTTTCTGTACACCTTTATACCCTCTAAAGTTGTGTGAGCCTCTAAATCTCTAAGTTAATAGCCTGCCAAGGGTTACACCTTTGTTTACCCGTAGCTTAAAAAAACCATGAAAAATTTACTAAGTATCAACCATTTTCAGTTTAAAGGTTACACCACTCTGCAGGAGCTATATCATACACTCATTCTACAATCTTATATGCAAGTTTCGTTCTATACATTTCAACAAGAACTATCCGTGGCATACATGCTGAATCAACCTGACATCACACAAAAGCTTTTTCTCACTTAAAGTACCACTGTATTAAGTCCTAAAAAGTCAAACTGAAAACATAACTCCCACACGATAAAAACGACAAACGCTATCCTCTACCATAATGAGCTTGCACTTGAATTAGAACAGAAAGACCGAGATGAAGAGGATCAGGGCTCACTTAGCATTACCATGGGTGATCAGACTAAGGCTGCCACACCACAACCGTGACACAAGAGTACTCCTATCTGTACTTCTGCCACAGCAGACCCTTTAGCCTTCAATCTCGACACAAAATTACTGGATATGGAGATAAACGCCACCTCTCCTACCGCCGTTTTGAGATACGGTTTAGTGATAAGAGTGCAGTTAATCCCAACATAAAGGAATAATAAATCACAAAATTGGCACAAACAGTAAATAAACTGAGGTATACCTGCAATAAGATAAATACACCAGTACTCCAGGAAAATTAACAACTGCTGTAATTACATGACAACCCAAGCATGGACAACCACCACTTTACACCAGGCAACAATCCGGTACCTTTTGCTTTCTATTTACATCACAAAGCTTTCACTTTACAGTAAATAGCTCCTTAAATGTAATCAATGCAATATACAGGCTATATCTTCATAAACACATATATTTGTGTACATGTATATATATATATATATATATATATATATATATATATATATATATATATAGGTAAAAATGAAGTAGTAAATAGTGCTAAAAGTTTGTGAAAAATTCCACGACGTTTCGGGTTTAAACCCTTCGTCAGGTGGCAAAAATGCAACTGATCGTTGACACGGCCAAACGTACAATTTAAAAAATACACAATAAAATTGGGCACGGTAAAACTCGGCTAGGAAAACAGACAGTGTTAAGTGGTTACCACAAGTCAAAACAATGCAGGAATTGCTGCGTTATACCAGTTCAAGTCTAACGTTCAGACCATGTGGGGACAGGGTTCCAAGTTTCATGATTAGGCGGTTTTTGGCAGCTAGGCGGTCATGATCGGAACCTCGACACGAGATGGCCGCCGAAACCATCAAGTCACGGATCGAGCATGTTGACGGGGGATTGAAGTGTGTGGCTACCGGGAACCTCCCAGGGTTCCCGGTAGCCACCCGGTAGCTCCCAGGGTTCCCGGTACCTCCCAGGGTTCCCGGTAGCCACACACTTCAAAAATCAGGCTTAGAGCAAATACGTTTAAGCCGTGAAGCTATGCTAAATGGAATGCTGGATTTACAATGAAATGGGTGAGCACTGTCAGTTCGGAGGTAAAGGTGGCCGTCTGTAGGTTTTGAGAACACATCGGTGTGTATTTGTCCCTCCTCCAAATGAACTAGAACATCAAGGAACTCTAATTTAGTGTCCGAAGATCGAACAACAAACTCAATAGACGGATAGATTGAATTAATAAAATAAGTAAATGTACCCAGTGCCTCATACCCATGAGTCCAAATTTCAAAAATATCGTCCCGATATCTCCACCAATTATTAGGTACGAAGGGGCCACGGGAGGTAGCTACTTTATCAATATAAGTCATTGCTAGGTCAGCAGTTTTTTTAAAGAAGCGTTTCTCTGAGTTTAAGGAGTATCTAGTTAACAGAGGATATCATCCTGATTTTGTTCAAGAACAATTTGATAAAGTAGACAATGTACCTAGGACTCAACTTTTGAACAAGACTGTTAAGAAAAGGGTCCCCCATCGTAAAATTCCCCTTATTTTAGATTTTAACCCTGCCTTGCCCAATATCGGTAACGTCATACGTAAGAATCTACATTTATTATATAGTTCCCCTTTAATGAAAGAGGTTTTCCCAGAGAATTCAATCTTTCCAGCTTTTCGTAAGTGTAAATCATTGAAAGATCACCTTCAGATTACGAAACTTTCTGTAAGTAGTAATGTTAATGTTAATGATGATATTAATTCTCAATCTGGATGTTTTAAATATGTTAGAGGTCGTTGTGACCTGTGTACAAACTTTTTAGATGAATGCGTTTATTTTTCTAGCTCGAGAACTGGTAAAAAATACCCTATTAGAGACAATCTTACTTGTTCTAGTTGCAATGTTATTTATCTTGCTACTTGCCTAGAATGTAATGTGCAATATTTAGGTTCCACATCAACTCCTTTCAAGATTCGTTTTCGTAATCATAAATCCGACATGGTCAATAATAAAGCAAGGTGAGAGTTAGCCGTTCATTTTAATTCCAAGCCACATATTCTCAGAAAAATTCGTTTTGTTATTATTGAAAAAATTCGTAGCACCGGTAACGTTGATTATTTGTTAAACAAACGGGAAGCATTTTGGATGGCTCAACTTTGTTCTATCCACTCTTTTGGGCTCAACAAAAGGAAGGAATTTAATTCTATGAAGAGGATTAGCTACTTACGCTAATTGCTTGCCCTCCTTCCCTTTCAGCCTATCTTCTGATCCTTTTATCTACCTTTTAACGACTGCTTTCACTCCTCTTGCCTGTTATTTTGTTCCATTGTGTAACCTTTGATTGTGCTAGACGTCAAGAATGTTTTATTCCACCGATTTATTTTGTATTTTTCAAACTTTAACCTTTTAATACTTCTCTTACTTTTACTCCTATTTGAAGTGTTGTACGCTTGATTCATTTTAAGGCTGAGGAAGGTTGAATAAACAACCGAAAGCTTCCTACTTGGTGCTGTTTTTCCATCTTTTTGCCGTTAGTTGACTCCCACCATTTTCCTTTTCAATCATATTAATATTTTTTGGCGTGGTCTGTGAATCCGTTGTTGGATCCTACTGGCATATTTCGAGAATATCGTTGGTTTCCGGCTTCTTCATTCAAGATATATATATATATATATATATATATATATATATATATATATATATATATATATATATATATATATATATATATATATATATATATATATATATATATATATATATACTGTATATATATATATACTGTATATATATATATATATATCCCGCTAAAATTCAGTACAATGTTCATGGAATTGAATACACATAACTGAACGAATAAACCAAAAGTGCACCCTGGGGAGAGGAAGGAAGGGGGCCCAACCCTGACCAACTCCCCCCCCCATGCTTACACACACAATACTAATGCGTAAAACTTAATTATGATAGACAGATCAAAATACTTAATAATAGAGCTGCTTCCCGGGGAGAAGGAAGGAGGGCTGAATTCCAACCAAGTGCCCCTGGAGGCGGTAGGAAGATAACTACAAAAAGAAAAATTGAAGAGGCTACTGCAGAGAGAAGGTGGAGGCTAGAGGAGAGAGGACAGGGGGGTCCTAAGCTCCTGCCCCCACCCCAGCAAAAGATATCCACAAACTTTGGCCAAGGTACATGACTCCCATTACTCAATTTGAACAAAACGAAATAATCAACTTAATACACCGAAATCAACGGATCTAGGACCACAAAATTTTGCCCTAATGATTAGACTCATGACTGGGGAATACAACTCATACATTACTATGTGTCAAAAACTCAGGTGACGGAGGTTCACCAATCACGTCCCTGGTCAGACTCGTAACATATAATTAAGGAAAAAGAATTGTCTACACTAATTAACTAAGCCTGGGTGATTCTCGCCACTGGTAGAGAGTTAAAATTTGCCTGACGATTAGTTTTCCTTAGAATGAACAAATGGCTTAACAAATTATATTACAATGTTACACTTACTTCAAGGCACCTAAATATCCAACTCATAGTCATTGAGGTAACTTGGTAGTTTTACCTTTCTTCCTACCCTCGTCACCTTTTAGTCTTTGCTAATATTTGTGGTGGGAGCCTGTGGCTCTGATTGATCTTCAGGAATTTCCGTCTGAAGATTCAACCTCGGGACCTGTACCTGCATAGGAATGTTTACATTACCATCCCCACTTTCACCCAAATTATAGGGTGAGCAAAAGGGCTTCAACCTATTGTTACGGCTTGTGGTCGCAAGTCAAACCAATAACAGCGAAAGATCACAGAAGAACGAGATTAAAATTCAACAACTTACTTATTATTTACAATCTCCTTATCTTACTTAAATTTACAATAATTAATTAGATTTACTCACAGTCCTTTACTTAATATTATTCTGGTCTGGTCCAAGGGTTGGTAGTGCATGCACGTCGACGATGGTACAGTAGTAGACCTGCAGCGTGCTGTAGCGTAGGAACTAGTTCCACGAGCGAATAATGACAAGGCTAGGCGATGATGGATGATAACGATCTCAATACACAGTGTAGAAACGGCGTAAAAGGCAATCTATCACAAATGTGCAGTGTCAGTGGCTGGCTTCAGGTGATTCGGTCAGAGAATAACTTCTCAACAAACGGACACAGCAGTATGACAGCATCTGGTTTCGATGAAGTATTATGATATCTCTCTCCTACAACAGTTGTTGAACTGCCTTTTATACGCCAGGCTTTCAATCGAGAAATCTCCGGAATTTAATAGAAACTTCCAGTGCACACAGTCGAGCAATTACAGGCATGTTCCTTGTATGCAAAGTAGTAGTAAACAATGGCACTGTTTCTTAGAAGTGTCGCCAGGCCGCTGCTATAATTGGAACATTACGTAAACAGTTCTCACTTCTAGAGAATTCTGGAATTCTCTGGAGCTTTCCATTCGCTCGTCGACGGATTCAATCTGGTGTTCCTGACGGGTCGTCTTGTAACACTATCATAGTGAAGTATCTAAGCAGGTTTATTCAAGTTGCTCAAATCTTGTAACTGATGCGTTGTACCATTATTCATCACTCTGGACACACTGAATGGACCATTCCAACGAGTTGCTAGCTTATTTCTCTGTTTAGCCGGATTATCTATGCAAACTAAGTCACCAATAGTGTATGTTTGAAACCTACTTTTGGAGTTAAAGTAATCAGACTGTCTTGCTTGACATTTGACAAGTTCCTGACCTACAAGATAACTTGCATGTTTCATACGCTTTGTGACTTCATCTACAAAGTTATCATATGAAGTGGGGACTGAATGGGAATTAGCAACACCACCAAACATGGTTTTAATTGGCATTCGTGCTTCCCTACCATGAGCTAAGAAGAATGGTGAGTATCCAGTACTTGAGTGTACACTAGTATTATATGAAAATGCAATGTGGCTAAGCATCTTGTCCCATTGACCACCAATGGTGAATAATCTTTTGCTCAGTTCATTCTTCAAAGTTCTATTAAACCTTTCCACCTGACCATCACATTGGGGATGATAGGGACTGGTTCTAGTCTTAACAATTCCCATGAGTTTACACAATTTCCTCATCAGATGAGACTCAAATTAACTACCCTGATCTGTGTGCAAAATTTCAGGGATACCATGTTTACAAAAATTATTGTCAAATAGACATTGGACCACTGTCTCAGCAGTTTGGTTAGGCATAGCATACAAGTTAATATACTTCTTAAGGTAATCTGTGAACGGTACTGAGATCCAAAATAGTGCTATCATTTCATCGTTTTAAAATACTGTATCTTCATGCTCAAAATTTTCATTAGTTTAAGAAAACAATCAAGAAAACCAACTTTTTATGGCTTCTTGGCCAAGCTGAAACATAT
This sequence comes from Holothuria leucospilota, assembly GCA_029531755.1. NCBI lineage: Eukaryota > Metazoa > Echinodermata > Holothuroidea > Aspidochirotida > Holothuriidae > Holothuria > Holothuria leucospilota. The sequence goes on from JAIZAY010000292.1 coordinate 12,521, forward strand.
TGTGACACAATGGAAGAAACAACAAAATATTTAAAGGTGGGCTAATTTTATACAAGTGGATCAAGCCGCTTTGCCCGGCCATTTCACCTACTTCTTACTCCACTTATATGGAGTAGCGATCGCTTGATATGGTTGTATTTACTTTGAAAGTAGTCAGCTCATGACTAATAACCATACTGCTATTGTACTATCCGGAGCTGACCATTAATATTGCGGGGGTCCTCCGAACCTCCCTGAATACTGACTTGAGTCCCCCCCCCCCCAACAAAATTTCTTACAACCGTCCATGACTGAATGTTATAAGCCTCCATTTTCAGCGCTTGTGAACAAAAGGTAAATACGTTGAACCTGATCCAGAAGCCTGGTAAGGCGATGTACACGTTATAACATCACATACACCAGACCAAACCGCCGAATGTGCACTTTCAAGTATGATTTGACTGAGTATTTGTAGAATTTGCTACACTTAATTAGGAGATACACGTCAAACAGTACATTCTGGTTGCCATTTTGGACTTTTGCATTTCAGCAAAAATGCTCAATAGTAGTGCACTGGCACTCATCGAATTTGGAATCAGCACCTTAAAATTGACCAGAAACCGTTGAAAAACATTATATATGTCAAAATGCAAGGTTGTGTGGCTTGTAACCTGGACTATAGTGAGACCTTGTCTTCTTACAACTCAGATAAATGTAGCAAATTAATGCTTTTGTTGAGTATATCATGAACAAACTGGAAGGAGTACCCTAGCCTGTTTTCGAAATCTGCGAGATCAAGAGATTATAGTTCGGATTAAAATGTACATATTTTCACAAGTAGAATTTAGCATTAAACATAATGAAAACTACTCTCTAGATACATTAAAGGTCAGAGATCCGCCTCATCAGACTGTATGTATATTGTAATTACCTTAAACCATGGACCGGCTTTACTTAATGAGCTGATTAAAGACTTCTTTCGATGATTCTAGTAATCTAATAAAAGCCTTGTTTGCTTTCCCTAAATACATGACAACTCGAAGCACTTATACAAGACTTGGTATCCAAACATTCAAACAAGGTAAAGAGATAGAAGATGCGGCTCTTTTCCTACGATGCAAATTTATAAATAGTAACGGTCCTTATCTAACTTGTTTTCTTGTCAAAATTCCTAAAAAAGCTAATGTTTCACTAAACAAAATTCTAAAATACAAATGAGTGCTTTACTTGAAAGGCAAACATGTGCTTTTCAGGCAAATATGCACTCAACCTCCTGGCAAAAGCATTCAGTCTCGAAAGCTTATAGTCGGCTATTTCTGCTTGTGGCCAAGAACACTTTGTTTTGATACGCATTTGTGATGAATGAAAAGAAGAGCCTAATATATGAAAAAGGTAAAAAGGATCGTTCATTACCAGTGAAGGTCCATTTATTTTTTCATCAAACGGAGCCCAGTGATCTTCTTTGTCGTCGCTACCATCACGATTTGAAGATCTTATCATGAAGTCTTTTATGCATATTGAAATTTAAACCATTCCCCCTTCTTCAAACAACAAAATAATTATGTCATAATTTTATTAGTAAGTCAAAGCTTTATTATATTTAAAGTCTGCAAAAGAAAATTCTTACATCTTACAAAATGATTTTTATTTTACAAATTCTCCACAAAAACGTTCCCATGAAATGTTATGTTTATTAGAGTTCCAGATTTAAAAATTGTAAAGGATCAATGTCAAAATAAATTAAAAAGGGAAGTCTTAAAAGCTTGTCTGTATAGTTCAAAATGTTGACAGATAATTTTGCATAGTTGCTCGTACAATGGATTTTTTTACTTTCTGGATAGTGTGGAAGGTAGAAGAAAAATTTAGAAAACTGCAGAGGTCATATCTTCAGCGATATATTGACCATACAATACCTTTACTTGTACCAATATCATTACATCGTATATGACAGGTTTTTATATGTTGTACTGTTTCCTCGGAATGAAGACTCTGAATAGAACTTACAACAGGGAAAGCGCAAACAAACACATGTGACTTTATGAGTGAAAATGATTTTAATTCCGTGCATTGATAACTATTTTAAAAAGTCGTGTCCTAAAAGAAGAACAGTTGTTGAACATGTAGAGGGCAAACTTTACAAATGGAACACAGCTGAAGATGTAGCAAAGTTTTCAAAAGGGAAGTGAAAATGGACTTTTACTCTAGTCATTTAATACACAATGCACATTATGAGCATGAGGAAGCAAACATTGTGAATGTTTTCAAAAGTGCAAACAGTCTGCTCTTTGGTTTCGTTTTCTGGCAGAATAGCGTGCAGTTAATGAAAGTTAGTAAGCAGGCATATGGAAGATTTTTTGTGAACTAATATGTTTATTCAAAACTGCATTATTACGAGCCTTGGGGGTTTTAATTACCCCTGTGGGTATTAATTCCTTTTAAATTTTTCTATAAAATATTTTGAGTCACAATTGCATACTTTTGATGACACTACTAACACTACATTTTACTAAGAACTCGCTTTTTTAAAAATAATAATAAAAATGATGATGGTGATGGTGATGGTGGTGGTGGTGATTAGTAAGAGTAACAGTAAGAGTGACCGTGACCGTCACCATCACCGTCACGATAACGATAACGATAACAATAACAATAATAATAATAATATTTTTTGTTTCCATCCACTTTTTATTTCACTTCTTGCCCTTGTGCAAATACACAATAATACGAATCACAAATCATCTTTTAGTAACAGATAAAAAATTCTAATTCTAGAGCATATATCCCTGAGATAGATTACAAATGAATATTCTGATAAGTATCATCCAACTCATTATATGTAAAGTATCTTTTACTGGCTTTTCTCATTGAAATCTGCTTTTCGACCTCCAAAGCAAATTTAAATTTGTATTCAAACTCAAAAATATTTGGTAGTTTATTTTCTTGCTTACATTGAAAAATATAAAATTTCGAGTGATAAATTAAGAAGTTGTAAGTATGTTTCAGAAGCTGTTTGAAACCAAAGAAGAAATCTTCCTTCAAAAAAACAAAACATCTACCAATAAACATAGTCTCAACATCCAACAGGAAAGAAGAAACGATATGGCAGTTCCATAATAAGTGTTCAATAGTCTCTTCATGAATTTTACAAAAAGAACATAATGGGCTCTCAATAAGTTTCATAGGATGTAAGCGTCTATTTGTCCCTAAGATTCTATGTAAAAAAACGAAATTGAAAGTAATGTAACTTTACATCCCTTACTGAGAACCAACAACTAGAAAAAATATTTGACAATTTATCTTTCTCGAAGTGATAATTCCATTTCTGCAAAGCTGTTGGTGGAGTAAAAATTTCATTGGCTATATTACCATATGCCCACTGTGAAATACTCTTATGAGCGAGCAACCTATTAAGAAATCCTCGTTATGGTTATAGGAGTAATCTGTATTTTGCAGATTTTGTTTCCATAAAGTTGGTATTGCAGAAATTAATCCGTTATACCTGATAAAAGAAAAGTTATCTAAGTTGTAAATTTCAACAAACTCATTATAATGCATTGGCTTTTTATCATTATTGAAAAAATTGTATACATGGTCAATTCCCTTAGAGTGCAGAAACTGATAAAACACAATATTATTATCAACTTTGATATGTGAATTATTCCAGATTATCTCATTTTCAAACTTACTTAACGTTCTTAAAAATTCAACAAAGACAAAGCTTTACAAATATCATATACAAACAAATTATTAATGTTGGGAATATCGTCTTTACTAAAATTACATTTGAAGAAAAATCCTTTTCCAAAATCACTCAAATAATAATCCAAAAAGATCTTCCACACACCATTACTCTCGCTTAAATACCTTTCAATCCGTGTAATCTTCAAACTGTGTATGAAACTCTCCTAATGAATTACCTTTAAACCACCTAAATGAATAGGGTTAAAATTAATGATTGTCTAGCGTTTCACTTTGTCAGGCTTATCTTTCCATATAAAGTTGTACAGAACTGAACTCAATCCCAAAATAAAACTACTTGGGGGATGTGGAAGAGTCTGAAAAGGTAAACAAGTTTCGAGATTGCAAATGTTTTGAATAAAATATTTCTACCAATTGGAGTAATGTCTCTCTGAGTCCATAGATTTAAAGACCCTTTAAGCCGAGACAACTTCGGTGGAAAATTTAATTGAACGAGGTCTTCTCTGTTACATGCAAATGTGATTCCCAACATAGAAACTGGGCCTTTTGACCAAGTCATAGGGACGTCATTAACAAAATACGGTTTCGAGTGAGTAAGTGGACCAAGTGGGAAAAGAATGGTTTCATCAAAATTAATTTTTAGCCCAGAAGCATTTCCAAAATTACTCAAACCACAAAGAACCTCCTGAATAGAAATTGTGCTGTTATTTAAATAAATAGTAGTGTCGTCAGCGTACTGTATTATCTTCACTTCGTTATTTAAAATGTGCTGACCTTTAATAATATTATTGGAATTAATTTTTTGAGCCAAGATTTCAACTGCGATAATGAACAAATACGGACTAAGTGGACACCCTTGTCTAACACCTCTCTTTAACATAATATATTCAGAAGAATAACCATTATTAATTACACACGCTGAACTGTTGGTCTGAAAAGTATGAATCCATTTTATGAAGCTGTCACCAAAATTAAATTTCTTTGAACAGTTATGTAGAAAACTCCACTCAAGGGTGTCAAAAGCCTTTTCGAAATCAACAAACATGATGAAACCAGAAATGCTATTTTCCATATAAAAATCAATCAAATCTAAAGTAAATCTAATATTTTCGCCAATGGACCTATTTTTCATAAAACCTGTTTGATTATGGCCAATAATTTGAGGCAGAACAAGTTTTAATCTGTTAGCAATGGTTTTGGCTGCAATTTTGTAGTCGGTGTTAAGAAGTGTTATTGGCCTCAGATTTTGTATAATCGAAGAATGTTAGGAATAACATTAATAATACCTCGGCATTGCTCCGGGGGAAAGGTACCCTTAGCAAAATCATAATTAAACGAATCTACAACCAAAGGACATTTTGAATCCCAGAAAAGTTTGTAAAAGTTTAAAGTAAAGCCATCAGAACCTGGCGATTTGTTAGGGCCATACTTTCCAGTGCAGAGCGACATTCATCAATAGATAACATATCATTACATGAGTCAGCTTCATCATCCTATAATGTACGATTAAAATTAAAATCATCCAAAAAATTCAACGGATTAGAATCTCTTGAAGAGTATAAATTACTATAGAAATTATGAAATTCACTTAAAATCGCTTCATTTGAAGCAACATGTGTACCATCACCTTGTACAATGTAGTTAACAGTATTTTGGGTTTTGTTTCTTTTCTCCAGATTGAGAAAATACTTGCTGTTCTTTTTCCCATCCTCGACCCACCTGGCTCGTGACCTAACTTGATTCCCTTTTAATTTGAAGTTATAAATTTGTAGAATTTCGTTTTTTTGCTTCCGCTAGTAAACTATTTGTAGCTGCATCCTAACTGCTAAAAAGCTGTTTTTCTAAGGTATTAACATACCTAATGAGATTTCTTTCCCGTTTTCTTCTTCTTCGAGCAAAGTCTTTACTAAACTTGATAGTAATTTTACGAATATTATGTTTAAAAAATCCCACTCCAAAGCGGGATTCTCCCATTGTCTATCAGTGCTTAGTACAATTTCATTCAGAAATGATTGGATCTGATTAACATAATCTTTATTTTCTAACAAGGAGTTAATAAACTTCCAGAACCCTGGCCCTTTTTAAAAAACCACAGTGCTAACAGTAATAAAAACAAACGAATGGTCTGACCTGAACCTTGAAATTAGATCGTCATTACAGTATACAGTATAATTAGCACAATATAACATTAAGTGTTCAGAAAAACACACTTCAAGCGACATAAAATTGATGGAGGCAATTTTAATAAAATGCGAGGGATGATCCTTGAAGTGACCAAAAGTACATACCTTGTATCTTCTAAAGTTAAAAATTCCAAGTAATAATACGAAGTTGAATTAAATAGTAATCAGCAGGATAAATGCATCCATTGAGCACTAAGTTAGCTAACAATAGTAAAAATTGTGGATTGGATCTGAAAACATTGAAAAGTACAAATACAAACAAGTAAACAAAATAGCACAAAAATGCGAAGCATGCTGCAATCGAACTCCAAAGATTTGGCAGCAAATTTCAGCAAAAAAACAGCAACACATCATCGGAAAACAAAAAAAAAAACAAACAATCCGGCCAATTGGGACGGAACAGATAAGATCGGTTCCCATAGGGCTTACATTAACGTATTGGTCGAACAACATCTTATTCAAACTGGAACGGCTTTCCGTCTTGGCCGCGCCATTTTCCCACAGAAAATCGAAGGTAGGTACTTTTGGCATAGAGATCTGCCACTTGTTGCTTCCATTTCCTTTTTTCGGTCAAAAAGGTCAAACCATCAGTAATGAAGTATCCTTCACCTTGTAGTTTAGCTCGTTGATTTTTCGAAGCAGTGATTTTGTCCTGAAAGAAGGATAATCGCACCAAAAGATGGCGGCTACGTCCCTCTCTTCGGGCACCATCTCTGTGGGCTCTCTCGATCTTAACATCTGGAATTCCAACTTTGTTAAGTACTTCTTTGGCAATGTCCAAACAATTTTCTGCAGCAGAAGTCGGGTAGCCCACAATTCGAATATTATTCCTTCGAGAGACCCGTTCCTGTTTATTTAGAGCCTCAGAACTTTGCTTGTTGATTGATTCAAGCTCCACGATACGTTTCTCCAACAATTTCAGCTTCCGCTCAGTTTCTCTCTCCTTTTTTTCAAGTACCGCAACACGACTGTTAGTGAACTCTAACGCTTTATCAAAATTCAGCTCAATTCGCTTTAACTCCTTTGTGATGCGACGAGGGGATACTACAATTGAGCTGCTCAGATCAGTCATTGTATTCTCCACTCCCGAAAAACTTTCATTGTCCGATGCTTCGTTCAAAAAATCTGAAAGCTCTTCTGAGGGAGCGTCGTATTGACTGTGCGAGAACGACCTAATGTTACACTGCCTTAGTGTTTCGTGACCCTTTAGGTCTACTACGTTTCTTCTTTCTAGCTCCAGGTTCCATTGCTCAAGAGATTGCAAAACGCTTAATAGAAGTCGACGGGGAAACGGCAATGCCAGATAATCGATGAAACGATTGTTCGAACCTCGGTGATATATAAAAAAGAGAGTATAACACAGCAGCCCTACGTAGAACAAATCCTACTCAGTCGCCATCTTGTTGCCAGATCCAATAATAATGATGATGATGATGATGATGTGACGATGACGATGATGATGATGATAATAATGATAATGTACAAAAATAAAAAGTAAATTGCAAAAGAAAAAAAGCAGTTAACAAAACAGAGGTTAAACTTAGCAAACAAAAACACATGGGAAGCTAAAATTACAAATGTTTTGATCCTTAAAATCAACAGATAGTAAAAACCATAAAAGCAAGATAAAATAAACTAAACACCACCAAAGAAAACAAAACAACAAGTCAGAGTTAAAACTATAAAAGCACCAGGGTTTGAAACAATAAAAGCATGTAAAATAGACAGAAAATGAACCAAGTAAACTAAAAGCAGCTTTGAAAAGGAAAGTTTTAAAAGTTTCTTAATATCATGAATTGTACTGGTATGCGTTACTCCCTCAGATAAGTTGTTCCAAAGTGTTGCAGCGCATCTATCAAACCGTCTATTTTCGTAAGTGGAGGTTCTATCTTTGGAGACAGCCATGAGAGATTTGGATTGAGAGTGAAGGGATCTGGATGGCTAATGTTTTTTAAGCTGATCCCGAATGTTAAATGTTTTGTACTTGTACAGGAGAATCTTAAATTGTGATCTGTAATGTATTGGCAACCAATGCAGATTTTGAAGAATTGGTTTAATATGTTCGTGCTGTCGAGTACGTGTCACAAGTCGCGCAGCACAATTCTGTACTGTCCCTTTGAAGACGTCCAATGAGCGCTTGAGGGAGGCCAAAGAACAAAGCATTACCGTAACCTAATCGTGATGTGACCAGACAATGAAGTAGAATTTTGCATACATCATCTGAAATGAACTTTCTAATATTACCAATACTACGAATATGATAGATGCAGGATTTAACAACTGCGTCAACATGCTTTGTCACTGTAAGGTGCTTATCTAAATAAATCTTAAGTTTTTTACAGACTTCGCCGGGTGTATTTCATTAAGATCAACTTGAATGCTTAAGTTCCTGATAGCATTAGCCTGCAAAGCAATGCAAAGTATCGTCATGTATCCAAGTCTTAGTGTTGCAATATTTCCAATTCCATTGCCCTTGAGCAAGCACCTTTTGATATATTAAATATTATTTGTTTCTTCACAATTTATTAAATATTTCACTCGTGCAAGATCTTCAAACTTTCCCTTTTGTAAATGTTCTACTACACCTACCACAAAGCATGATACAAATTTGTAAAGAGAACTTGCACCAAAGGTCAAAAGGTCAAATTCAGTGAACGCGCTAGTCGTTGTCACGTTCGTCACTCTCAGGTGGAAATGGTGACGTCACGTCAAGCACAGCAATAATAACACGACAGATATTTGGCGTTTTAGAAACACAAGCTGTATTTTTGCTATGTCCTTACTTCGTCCCTACGTGCTTTAAATACAGATGGGAGCACATTCAAAACTTCAAAGACCATCTTCAAAGGAAAGAAGTAAAATAAAATGACATGCTCGTACTCTAATTTAGCTTTTGAAGTGCCTAAAGAGTCTAGCAACAAATGAGTCTAGCTACAAATGACTGCACATTTCCTTTGTGACTCGACTTTACATAAATTACACGTGATAGGTTAAGAGTTCTTGAGTACTACTTCTTTAGTCCTTCAAGCTGTACTTGTTTATACTTCCCAGATTCTATATGGATTATTTCCATATCGCTGCTTGCACTTGATTTTAAATTAAAATTGAATTTTAATTTAAAATATTGAACCTCTGCTGATACTTATCCTAAGTAACATGACTATTTACATTCGCTGTTAACATATATACATGCCCATGTATATACATAAGGTACACAAAAAATATTTACACAAACCAGCCATCCCAACACTTTCAACCTTTTCTTATGCATTTACGCTTATTGACCTAAACATTATCACCCTCCTGCTCTATACATCGTCTATTTGCATGGGCGTCGATCCTGGGGGGCAAGGGGGACACATCCCCCACATTTTAGAAATATACCCATTGAGTTAAGATTTTTACACAGTAACTTTTTGACAGAAGTGGCCATGCCCCCCCCCCCTCCCCAACATTCGAGTAAAGATTGACGCTACTGTCTATTGTGTATTGTATTTGGGGGACCTTGGGAATTTTGTTTCACACAAGTCTTGGGAAATTCAGACTTAAATTGTGTGTTTCTGGGGCCTCTTTACGAGGCTACTAAAGGCATTAAATTACTAGGACAGCACTTAGGCATACGCCTGCAAGTTTTCGCGGAGGACAGTGCTAGCCATCAACTAATTACCATTATATCTTTCATCAAGTGCCCTTACCTTCCTCGCAGCCTCACAGTCTCACCCATGCATCACACTTGTCTCCCCTGGCAACGTTTACCAAGCTAGTGTTGCATGAAATGTTCATCAATTTGTTATTAATTTGAGGTACAGGCATAACTTCTGTCAAGTTTACGCACTCGTCATTGAAGCATGATGTCCCGCTGTACATTGTTGACAGAATGGCTTAGTTCATCAGCATGAACTCAGTTGGGCCTAATATAGCAACACTATAGGACTTCACATGCTCCAAGTTCTCACGATTGTTACGTCTTTTTCTGTGAATGACGTAATCATTGACGTAGGGCTGCCGAAACTGAACTTTTCAAGTGCAAAGCGACTCATCGGCGCCTTATCAACATTTCTTGAATGTTTGAAGGAGGAAAAGAACACGTTTAAAAACGTGTGAGTCGGCCCTCGTTCTGGTCCGCGCCCCCCCCCCCCCCCCCCCGCTTACCCGCGCGCTACACGTCTTTAAAAAAAAAACAAACTGGAAGTGAAAGTTGATTATATAAGAGGCAAATTTTACCATAAAACGTAGATGTTTTTACAAGCAAATTCTAACAGAAAAGTGGTCGTTATCAAGAACTTGTTCGCTACGGGAGTCTTATGCTAACTCCGGGCGAGGTTTTCGCAAATGAGAAAACCTTGTTCAATGTGTGTGTTGTGTGTCATCTACTATTAGGGACGGGTTAAGAAGAAAAACTTAGCCTACAAGAGTGTAATTTTAATTTTTTTTTTTTCTCAATTGTATGGAGCCGAGATTGCTTACTCCACCTTTAATCATCGTAAGCAAATGTGGTGAAAATAATACGGTGTATACAACACAGTAGTTAACGCGTGCACTGTATGTACATAGGTTTACGGAGAAGTCGGCTCCCCAGACAACTTGGCCCGGGCATCTCGGTTCCTGAGGCATGTCGACCCCTGAGAAAACTAGGCCTAAAAGACAACTCGGCACCTGGGACAACTCTCACCTGTGACAATTCTTTGTAACACTTACCTCAGTCTGGTTATTTTTCAAAATTTTGTGTGTTTCGAGGTTTTATCTGATCGGTACATTTTGGGATGATAAACATTTAGCTATTTTTCAGGGTCTGCTCATTTTTCTATGGGGGCTCCTAAATGGCCACTATGCCAGTTCAGAGTACAGCCTACCTAATCTTGATTCTACTTAATTTATGAAACAACAACTGTCTTTGTTTTTTTTTGGGGGGGGGGGGGGGTGAAATAAAATATTTCATTCACTAATGTCACGCCTACTCAACAATCATTTCAAAACTTCTCTTTCTTGTTTTTAAAGAAACACTAAGTCGTGTATGCCTAGCAAGTTATTTCAAATTGTGATCAGTAATCACTAAATTTGCCTACCAACTTAACCCGTCTTCAAGTTACTGACAAAGAATATTGTGTCTCTTTCTAAGAAGCGTTTATTAAAGTTGGTCATTGCACTTTACAATGCACACTTATAAATCATGTGTGCAGTCTTTTGCATTGAACTAAGCTGGGGCCAAGATGTCCCGGATGCCGAGGTGTCTCCGGTGCCAAATTGTCTCGGAGTCGACATGGGGCTGAGTTGACTCTTGGGTTGGCATGTCTCAGGGGCCGAATTGTCCTGACCGGGCTTTTTTATAGGCCGAGTTGTCTGGACACCTGCACATGCAACGTTTTAATGTAACCATTCACGGTAACGGTGCTTACTTCGACTACGCTCCACCTTTGTTGTAAACCATTTTTGACATAATCTATTCCTCATGTCAGGGTAACTCTGACAAGGGTAAAGATCATACGTGAGGAGTAAATAGCATTCTTAAGGATGTGGGCGCGGAGCAAGTTGATCAGTGATATTCTGGTGATAGCACACATTACGGAATAAACTAATAGACTTGTTATAACAAAATGTGACTTCACTGCGTAAAATTTTGATGAAGAAGGAAAACAGTTGCACTCTAAAAAATGATTGCCCAACCTGGGCAAAAATTTACCCAGCCGTTGGTTCCGTATGCCTCCTAACCGGAATCGGGTAAAATATTGCCCAACTTAGTTGGTTAAGGGTTTTACTCATTAGTTGGGGAAAAAATTGCCCAACCATTTACCCAACCAATTGGGCAAAAATTTTGCCCAACTTTTAGGCAACACATTTAACCAACCAATTTGCTTAATTTATTACAAATTACCCAATTCCGGTTAGGAGGCATACGAAACCAACGGTTGGGTAAAACAAATTACCCAACCGGGTTAGAATATCTCAGAGAAGTTACCTTCTACAAGTTTTAAAAGCTACCGGCATTGCTAAAGCTAACTTTTTTTTTCCAAAAGTCCTCTGACTCTCTGGCGAAGAGCCAGGGGCGAAAACCAAACAATACTCCCGAAGGAGTTCTGCTCCCTGAAGGAGTAGCAACGTCGCCAATGGACAAACTTTGACTTAACTGACACCACCCGACAGTGGTCCCGTTCTAGACTGGCTGAATAAAACAAGATACTCCTGCGCCAGGTTAGTGGGGGGGGGGGGGGGCTTTTTAAGTGCATAGAAACGGACACTATCAAACAGGAAGAACCAAATCCGGACCGGCAAAAACAAAACCTTGAACTACTTACAATCATTTACAAAGTTACCTTACACCAAACTAGCTAAACAAAATTTCTGTGGCCAACATATACGACACCCCCAGCCCACCCATCACAATTTACAAACGGGAAAACAACAAACGCCAGAAGGCAGCAACACACACCCGAAGGCAACAACAAACGTCCGAAAGCAACAAAGCCCGAAGGCAACACAACACGCAACACGCCCGAAGGCAACACCACGCCGGAAGGCAACTTCACGCCCGAAGGCAACACCACGCCCGAAGGCGACCTCACGCCCGAAAGCAACTTCACGCCCGAAGGCAACAACACGCCCGAAGGCAACAACACGTAAAAAGCACAGGGCAAATACAGGTGCACCTTGCCCAAGGGTGCCCCGGAGGCAGTTGTGGTAAAGGGTAACCTCATTATCCCCACGCCTAAAAGCTCCACAACCGGAAGCAGTTTAAAGTCCTACCCAGGACAATATCAAAAGTAGCAGGATTTCAATTAAGGATTCATATATAAATGAATGTTACTGTTTGGCTATTATATATTTTCAGTGAGACTTGTTTGTTATTATTAACGATTATTAATACAATTTTCTTCGCGATATTTCAATTTCTCCTTTTTATGTTGTACTGTACAATTAAGAAACATTATTTTCTGCAAGAATTCACCATTGCCAGCTTCAATTTATTTCAATTAGACCTGCAATAAATGATAAACAAATCTTTCCTTTGAAAAATTCGGAATGCTCCATTCAAAGGATAGGTATATAGACATTTCACAGCATTTTAAACGCGCACTTTTCTCAAATTGTTGTAGCAAAAATTCCCACAGTGTAAGTAAACGTTTTGTAAAATGTTAATTGTGAATGTAAAAATTTAGAAATGGGTGTTATTAATAGAATTAATTGGCGATACGTTTAACCAGGGTTGGGTAAAGAAATTCACTTACACCATTTCACCAATAGTTGGTCAATAGGTTTTTCAGTTTTTTGCCATTGGGCGGCTGCGAGTACAAGTGTACGTAGGTACGTACGCACCGTCCGTATACTGCAGTATGGTATAGTACCTTTTAATTAATTGTACACGTACGTATGGCGCGCAAATCACTTCACTTTAACCAACCTGGGTAATATTGCAAGAAAGATGGACTTTATCCAACCTGAAGGTTAACCAACCCACTTGGGTTCCATTGTGTTCTGGAAATATTTACCCTCCAAGATTGACGACCTATCTCCTCAGTAAACAGAACACCATGTACATCCTACATATAACGTAGTTACAGCCAGATTGTCAAGCGTTTGTTTTTCCTTCCACTCTCTTCCTCTCTAGGCTTTGTTCTCTCCTCTTCTCTTATTTTCTCTTCTCCTTCCTCACTTTCCCTTACCCCTTTTTCCTTTTTTAATTACATTCATTTCACTTTTTGAGCCGGATATGTGTGCTAATTTCCCCGGTGGGAAGCTTCGTGATATACAATGTCGCTTGCCCTACCCCAGCATAAACGCTGTTGTGTTTCTGAATGTACTTCAAGAAATAATCTAGAAGCGCCCTCTTTTATAAGTATTCCTCATAGTCATAAAAGTTAACCTGAAATTCTGAATTAAAATTCAGCTTTGCTAAAACTTTCATACCTTCTTAGAAATGGAAACGGGTTTCTCATTTCCAGCGGTAAGGGAAGCAATTTCTTAGGAAGATTTTCAGAAAATGGGAGCTCAGATCAAAATCTCCAGATTTTTGTATACGCTAGAAGTATCTTAATCACCGGCCGTCAAACGAATGCGGGAAGACCGCTACCCCCTATCCGCTTCCTGTACGTATGAGAAGTTATCCATCTACTGGAAACTTAATACATGAACATACGTCATCCAATTAAATTAAACATATGGGCACGACTTCAAAATTTCAACACAATTTACCCAAAATGTGTGCCTCAAGTGGGCGATGTATGTGACAAAGTTGTGAACTGTAAAATTGTGACAAAAATAAGCAACTGTTGTTACAAAAATCCAAAAGAAAATCCCCATTGTGAAATAAGTGGAGGACCATTGTGACTAACGTGGCTGATGTGACACAAATTTTTATTGTGACAAAAGTGGTTGCCACAAGCCTGCCTGAAGGACTGTCCATGGACAGTACAAATATGTTTAAACACGGGTGAGGGCGTGATCAGGGGATGTGTGATCCAAGGTTCTACTAATTGCGTAATTCATTTATCGAAGTCCACAGCTTCGCCAATTGTTGGAACTGCTCATTTCGTTACGTGGATTATTTGCGCCTCCTTTTGTGGCTTAGCGTATTACTTGACCAGTGTGATACATATGGATTTGAACACCACGCAATATTTATTTGATCACGAAATCAGGAGGTACCAATATTTGGGAGGTCTGTCTTCGTTCCATACCATCTTCAGGGGCTTCGATTTGTACTTACCTACAAGACTCAACCTGTCTAGTCACGTTGTTTCCTTTAGTAAGATGTTTCATCCCATTGGCCTCTCTCCACCCGGAGTCAAATGATTCTAGTTACAAGTAACCTCACAGGTGAGGTATCCTGTCCAGTTATTAATACATAAATCTTCTTTTATTTTCCGAGTTAGGTATCTTTGTTTAATAAGAGTGGTCCTTTAGAGTGTTAAATCGCTATGGCTACATACAATATGCCTGCGCAGCAGACATCACAAACTAAAAGCTATTCTTTCGCTTGTTGCTGCCATATCAGTGTTTGCTGACTTCATTACTATGGTAAGAATGCAACAATGAGAGTCCTGTTACGCATTTAACCAAAATGCGAAACATTCTAACACGCGAATTCTCCATAGTGAAAAACTAACGAAAAGAAGCCATAAAATAAGTAACTGGTATAATTAAAAATGTTTGGGGGATCTGTTGGAGTAGGCCTACCTTTCTGGGAAGCAAGCACATATGCTCCAATCAGATCCATTTCTTTATAAATTATGGCACAAAGATTGAACAAGTAAGCAAAGAAGAAAGAGAGTGACAAAAAACTAAAGAAGAAAAGAAATTCATTAGACCAGAAGCGTAACTTAAGGGGATAGGGGGTGGTTGTCCCCCACTTGTCGTCCTGGGATGGTCTGTCGGTACATTTGCTGATCTGATCTTGTCGGTACATCCGCCCGGTGTGGACGGCGACTAGTCTTCCCGACAGTTTACCAATTTTTGCTCTCAAGAGGACAATTTCTCTAGTAAGAACCCAAAATTTCCGGCTCGCTACGCGCGCTGTAGAGTCACCTCAGTTTCTCCAATAGTTTTATTCTACATAGCTAAATAGAAAAATCCTGTCACCCTTACCATGTATTATGAAGAAGTACTAAGTTAACAAAATTTCTCAACAATTTACCAATTTACCAAATAACGAAAGCTCGTTTTGTAGAATGGGAACTCTGTGCAGGGGGTTGTTATTTATAACACTTCTCTGCTCTGTATACAAACTTGGCTGACCAATTTATACTGGTAGTATTTTGCTGTGTAATTGAAAACAAACAAAAAAGAACAGTTTTATATTATGGAAATGAGTAGCAGTCCTAAAGCAATCTGTGCAGGAATAAATATGTGTTCTGGAACTCCTTCTTAGTCAAACGCGTACTGGAATACTCCCAATTAGGGTGCTGCAACCACTTTTGCCTGGCAATTTTAATGCATCTTTGCCTGAAAACAGCACAAAATTTGCCCGAAATAGCATTTTTTTTTTTATCCGAAATGGAATGGACGCTACTGCTCCTATACTCCCCCCAACTTCGTGCTCCTAAGTTCCTAGTGGTGACAGACGTGTCACCCCATTAATAATCTCCAGGCTGCGATTTGCTTAGTAGTTCTGTTTTTTATCAATGCTTTTAGACTGCACGGCGATCCTTTCCTTTTGGGATCGTTTGTAGCAATGTAGCAAGGACTTAAGTGATGAAGGTAACACTTGGAACATGTGTGTAGACTAGACGGCTAATCAACAATACTCAAAAATGTGACTGCGAAAAGTAACTGACAAGCAGCGCTGTGCAAACATTTTTGTTGGAATTCAGGTCAACCAAGATGACGGAAAAGCAAAATGGCCGCTGTGAAAATTACAATACGTTAAAATAATAATGGAAATAATCCTTACAAAATATGTTATATTACATTTAAACCCAAAAGCTTTCCATATTTTGTAAAAAATATTTCAAAACGTACTTTTCTGGACATTTTTTGAGGATCCAGTCAACCAACATAGCGGAAATAACAAAATGGCAGCCCATTTAAATATCACGATATATTAAAATAATGAGAAAAAAATACTCATGAGAGAAATGTTTCACACAGTTTCTCTTTACTGCTCAATATCTGGACATGCAAAATATTCAAAACTTATTTTTCGGAACACTTTTGTTGGAATTCAGGTTAACCGTAACGTTGAAAATAACAAAATAGCACCCTAAAATAATTTTAATATATTGAAATATTGAGAAATATGTTGATGAAAAATATGTTTGACACAGTTGCTCTTAATTGCTGTTTTCATTTTATGCCAGATAATCAAAATTATTTTTCAGAACATTTTTGTTGGAATTCAGGAAAAATCAGAGGATTGCAAGAGGCTAAATGACAAAAAGTTTGGTCTTAATCTACTTATTTCTACCTTACTGCGAGCCACAACTGGAGGAAAGGCCGTGGCCAGCTCGAAGTAAACCAATTGGTTAGAAACTGAGCCGTAAAACATCATCTAACTCTAACACTCTAACCGTACTGCAGTGCATTGGCAATTCATGCGGACTGTATACACGTAACCAGGAAGGTGGTGTAAAGGCCGGTTTATATACTTTTATACTTTTCAAGCGTTATAAGGACCATATGTTACCATCCTTTCCTCTTACTGGCCATTCAACTGCATAGCTCAGAGTTGAACAGAGTTCGAGTTTCATAACTTTGTAGCGCTACACTGAAGTAAGCATCGGTCTTAATACCACTTTCCTGTATCATCGTAAAGTGTGGTCTCCTTGACAGTAGATCTACCGTCATTTTATGACGTAAAATGATATATACATGTCAAAAGGGATTCTCTTCCCGACCCCGTGAGGCTTTGCACAAATTTTGCATGTACCTCATGACCCCCTCCTCTTGGTTACTTTGTCCTGTTGATGGGTGCATAATCATCACTGACAAGCCTATACCGAAATTGAAAAGTTTGTTTACTGCCGACCGAGACTCCCCTCATACGCCTATGTAACCTCCCTTTGTCTCCCAACCGCCACCGTACCTGCAAATCGTTTTAGATCTTGGCTGCGCCCTCGAGCACCGTCAGGTATTGACGAGAGGGCACCACAGAGAATGTCGTTAACCAACCCAGATAACACCGTAGGCGTCCATACACACGAAAGACACACTCTTTAATCCGTAGCACAGACACTCCGTCTACGCAGAGGGGCAGGGTGTGATGCCTTTCCTAATGAAACTTTGAGAATGATGTCATTAGCCACCTCCAGGTAGCCTTGTCAAAGCAAAAATGTATAGCAGCAGTGTAAATAAAAAAATAAAAAAAGAAACTAAGCCCCTATTTTGCAAGTCCCTTCCATCTATACATAAGCATGGGAGATAAGGCCTATCAAACTTTCCTTTGGAAGGCAGCAAAGTGTTTGCCAACAAGGGCCATTAAGACACTGTCTAAGCGGAGCGTACCTGTAGGTTCTCATTAGATAGCCTCTCCCAGATAGCCATCAACCTTAGTTGCATTAAAACATTTATTTTAAGATCACATGTTTTGCAGATTTACACTTCAGTTAAAAAGAAACTTGTAGAATGTCTCGGCAAGCAGTGGCGTAGCGAGACTTTTCAAAGTGTCGAACGAAGTGTGGGGCAGACGGGAGACAAAAAATCCGCTAGAAGGGCACACCAAAATGAAGTCCTGAGCGGCACTAAAGGAGTTTTCATGAAGCAAAGTGCTCCCCTGTAGACGATGCCAAGGAGTCCACCTTAGGGCCCCTGGTAGGATCCAGGGACAACTCGGGGGGGGGGGGGGAGGGAGGGCACGAAGCTTTCCGGAGGTTCTAGGGTATTTTCAAAATTGTGACTATTAGAATGAGACAATTAACCATCTTCAAATATGGCATTGGATGCGCACTAAGCGAAAAAGACACAATTTGCACTAACGACATAATTATTCTGCAAGGGGACAGGGTGGTCGTGAGTAGAGATGATGAATCAAAGATAGGTTTGCATTGGGCTTTGGAACGATAAATCTACTCATGCTGCCCAACAGGAATTATAATATCGAGACAAGTAACTGGTATGCCACTGGTCCAGCTCTCACATTAGAGCATCAAAGGCGAATCTACATCGGTGAATCGGGGGCCTCGGCAGGAAAATTTGGACAATGAAGCCCTTCTTTGTGATTTGGTAGGTTTGAGATGTCTTAAAATTATGATGATGACAAATATGTTTCCTGCACTTCGTTCAGCAATAAATGAGAACGAGGTCGGCTAGTGCCCGTTGAGACCACCACTGATGAACGAACAAAACGTGTAGCCTAATTCTGACATTAAGTATTAATTAAAATTTCGTGCAAGTACTTATACTCTATTTTATCATTCCTGGGGCGGTGCTTGGCTCCGTCTCAGGGAGGATTCAGGAGAACAAAGGTCCCCTTGTAAAGTTTAATGCACCGGTGTTTCAAAAAAAAAGGCCTATGAATGGGCCATAACAAGCGGGGGCAAGGAGGAAGTTACCTCCCCCGAGATTTCCAAACCCTAAATAAAAGTTGGCCTACTTGAGAAAAAATGCTAAAATGCTGAAACATTCACTGTATTCATTATGATTTTAAGGTCCTAAGAACCTGGGAAATTACATATTAGGGTTTTTTTTTCTAAACTTTCCCGGTGAGTCCCCTGGCCACCGGTGGAGTCCCTGGACCTCCGCCGTGGGACGTTTCTTATGTGGGTTAGTCTTCCTGACCAATGGACCCTCTTAGGCGTACGTGATACACAGCCTTAATGCAGCAACATATACGCAAGCTGAAGATAGTAAGTATTGCTTCTCATACCGTGTCACAGCTTCCTTTTATAAAATAGCCTATTAGTACCTTTGATTTCATGCCATACTCAATGGGCTTGTAAAGTGTCGTTTAATTTTAATCAAATCTATCCTTTCTTTTTGATATTTAAATTTGTTTCTAAGAATCTAAACATAATGAATGTTACAGGTAACTAACAAGGTCAAGATTGTGCTAACCCCACCCTCTTTCATCTGGGAGACATTTCGGCAAACAAGTTCTTTTAAGGTCTATGCTACGGTCACGTTCCAGCCGATGGTGGCTCCCCAGTAACGTACGGTACTAAGAAATGGAAGACCGCACTGGGTACCAGCCTTGTGCGGGTGCCATGCCATAGTCGAAAAATTTACTACATAAGTAGAATTTCTGAACATTTAAACAGTTCAAAGCTTTACCAAGGATAGCACCATTTTGGATCTAGGAAGCTTAATTTTTTTTTAAGAGTCACCTTTCCCCTTAGGCAACTTCACCTTCAGTTCCACGCGTAAGTAAGAATAAAATCTGAACAATGAGGACTTCTTGACACATAGTCAATTCAACACTTTGCCAGTCTTTACCAAAGATAGCACAGTTTTGCATCTGAACCAAACATTCTCAAAGAGTAGGGTTGTCGTCTCCTCCTCTTAAACAACATTTTTTGTCAGCCCGAAAAACTAAGATAAAAACCAATAAATAATGTCAATTTTTAAACATATAACCAGTTCAAAGCTTTGACGAAGATAGCACCATTTTGCACCTAAGCCAAGCCTCACATGTTTAACCCTCCCTTAAGCACCCTCCCTCAGGATGGCACCCACACGAAGGTGAAAGGGGGAAGTTCGCCCTTTTGACAATTATCCATAGGCACCCCACTTGGCGCTCGACTTAGAATTTAGTGTCATGAATTTCCCCTAGAGATTTCGCATAGACTACCGCCCTGTTATGAGAGGGAGTCCTTTGGTTATCCTCATATGTTGTTGTATGTGCATTAAAAAGGGAAACAAAAATCGTGTTCTTAAGAGTTTTCGAGCACAAAATTAGACTTCAAGATAATCGATGTGGAAACTGTATTGAATGGAGATGACTCACGGCCGCAGTGGTCCCATAGCTGTTAAACATAGATGTTCACACGATAACTTTGGCATGTATTTTGCAGTAAGACGGTGTTTACAAAGTTTGCAAAAATATACGAGCTAATCGCGCAGCAAAATGTAGTTTTGAGATCATTTTGTGCAAATGTAACCCCATATTTGACGGGTAAAGTTACAGTGGTTCCTTTTTTCCAAATTAACATGTAAATGGTGTATCTGTGCATAATTGATTAACATCCCAAAACCCATTGTAGGGAGGGAGGGCGGACACACGGGGGCACAACCACAGTTTTGGGGAACGTGCCTCCCCACCCCCTCTTGGTAACTCCATTGTAAGAGAGTGAAAGAAAGTATAATGTGATGCTTTTCCTGCTCCACAAGTGACTCTTTCCTAAAAGCGTGGATTCTAGAGGCTACATGCTATGCTGGGGGGGGGGGGGCATGTTTGTGAGGGTCCATAGGCGAAGCTCTCAGAAACGAATGGAAAATTCAAAGTGAAAACACTAATATGTAAAACGAGAATTCAAATAATCAGTTTGCAAGGGATGTAAACTAGAGAGAAAGGATAAGTAAAGAGTTGATAATTAATAAGCATATTTCAGAATGTTTTTTAATAAATATTAACACACTACCTGTCGATAATAAGCGATTTCGATAATTCCTGTGCCGAAGGGAATTTGGGTACACGCGGTTATTTGATACAAAAGTATTTTCTGTAAATTACAACTTGAATAAGGAGAGTAAGTAAAGTTGACCATTTATAGATGGCCTATGAATGATTTATTTTAGATCTATTGATGGGATGATGGAGAATAATTGGTTAGGCTGCATTCTCCATAACATCTAAGGGGGTAGATCCTCTCTCCGTCTTTCTTTTGAGGCATCTTCAAATTCTACAACAAAATATAAAACATATAGGCCAGCGACTATGGTATTACATGAGTACATATTGCAAGGCACCGTCTATGTTTACATAGGCTAATTGCATTCATATGCGGGGTAAGTTGTTACATTATAGGACTATACCGTGAGATAAGTTGATACATTGTGTACCAACTAACCCCATACATACTTTGTAAGAAAAAAAAAAACAGTGGTGGAATAAAATATAGGCTTACATGTGATGTGATTTTGTGTTGATATTGACTGTAATAAATCATCTTTTCATACAAAAAGTAATATAAAGAACCCCCCCCCCCCTCTCTCTCCAGCACAGTGTCAACACGCAATGTTACAAACTACGCATAAGAACCCTTCTTATATCTCCGATGGGTTACTGAAAGAATGGTTCGACAATTTCTCAAGTAAACTCAAATTTTGGATCACGTGTTGTAGGTACGGTTGTGTTTTCTTTATCCCGAGGGTTTGGAAGATGTGCGCATGTGCATTCGAATTATTGAACTTACCTTTTATAGGTACGGTTGTAGCAAATCGAAAAAGTACAGTTTTGGAAATAAGTGAAAACGAGAAATATATACTTCTTGCTGATATAGATCATGACATGAATGTAAACGAATGCATTACTTAAATACTCTTACACCGGAATAATGCAAACCTGCTTGATGGTAAGCACAGGGCTGAGGTAAATGCCCACGAAAATTTCACAGATGCTGTTCACTTGTCTTGATTTTAATCAGTTGGAAAGTCACCTCAACATGATCCATATGTTATAGCTGTGATTATTGATGATGTGTTACATCTTTATCCATTCAAACCTCAAGCAGTCAATACTTACACAATTTACTCTCCTGTAACTTTCAATAATTATTGACGCCTTCAGTTGATCACTTTTAAAATGAAAGACATTGCTACGACGTAAAGTCATACTTTTATGTCGTCCTCATCTCATCTCATCTCATTTTTTTTTTTTGAAAAAGTATTCTTATCCTCATATGGAGGCGCCACCAGGATTTCAACACTAAAGGGAGAGGGTGGGGGCACGTGAATGGAGTAGAAATTTGTGAAATGACAGAAGTTATGTGTGAAAATTGCCGCTGTAAACTGTATACCTTTAAACAGGAGCGGACTGTAAAGCAAGTGCACTCAAAAAACGGTCTGTTTAAATTTGAACTGACCGGGGTCGGAGGGGAACTAACTGGAATCTGTTCCAATATTTGACTAGATTTGGTTCAAAATTGAACCAAGTCGGTTTAACTTTGAACCAAATTTAGTCAAATGTCTGACCAGATTTTGTTGCCCCTACTACTCCATTAGGTTCAAATTAGAACCGACCGTTTTTTAGAGTGTGGAAGACAAAGACCTTGACAAAAATGGGTGGGGGTGGCGGCGAATGCCACCTTGCTCCTCCTTCTCTCGATGGCCACGTAAATTGCCCCAGTAGATGTAAAACTCTTCCCCTAACTGTTACAAATAAAAGTAGTTTTAAACGAAAGATGAAAGCATCATTAGGAAGTGGAAGTCAAAGGAGCTCAAAAATTTGGAACCAAGGGGCGTTGCTATCGAGTTGAGTACAGTAGTGTAGTGTTGGCACCAGAGTGGGGTAGGGGTCTATGCCCAGCGTCTAGAATATTTTTCGTCAGGAGCCTAAAAAGTATGCAATCCCCGACGGAGAACAGTCGCCTCATTCGCCCTACAGTTTCATGATTGTTCTTCTCAAGGAAGGCAGATTCTTCAATACAAACCTCTAATTTTCATCCATAAAACCCACAAGTTTTCAAACATACCTTACATAAACCCCAAAATGTTAAACTTTTCCTCAACACACGCCGAGAGAATTTACCAGCAGGATTCCTCGGGCAACCCGTCACCTTTTCCGGTGTTTCGGGTAGCTGCTGCTCCCTCCTCGTCGTGGAGCCTGGCTCCCCGTTGACGTCGCATCTAATGTAGAGTTACTATTCCTCAATGCATGGTGATTTTCTGGATGTATCGAATGTAACATGAATTTCATAACAAGAGAAAGGCCACCGAATGCAAATTAATACAATCAACGCATTCTTTTGCTAGACTTATTTTTTGGCCCCCTTGCAGACCCCCCCCCCCCCTTTTCTTCACACAAATGTCAGGCGACGTTATTTGTGCCTAATGTGTCGCTGGTGACTCAAACATTGGACACATGCAAACAAAATTTCGCCATATTTATTTTGTTTTCGTTGACATATAATTATAGGTGGCGCTGTTTGGGGAGGCACCCCACAATTTTTCTCGTTACCTTACTTATCATCGAGGAAATGGTATGCTGTTGGTGAAAAAGAATTATTTCATAATTGTCTACCATGTCCAACAATGCAATAAAAAGCCTTTTGGAAGGTGAATGTGATGCAACTCAACCTGACTGCTCGTCGAGGACGCCTTGTAGGCCTGTAGGTATTAGTAGTCAGTTGCGTTGGAGCGTTGTCGGATTGTAGGTGAACCACGGAACACACTGCCGAGGATGATACAGCGTAAGTCTATCTACTGTTCATCAACCACAGATAAGGGCGAGCACCCCTCCCCGACTCCAAAACACTACGAATATCAAAAAGTTTAATATTTCCGATGTGGTCACGAAAAAGACTGTCGGGTATCAACTTGAGGCCAGAAGTCTTGTAGACAACAAAATTTGGTGCACACGTAAACGACGCAACTGGTTTTTGCAGTCGAGTCGTTGTCGGGTCTGTGCAATGTGCGGCTGGCTTTCAACTTAGGCCTACTCATATCGTAAAGTGAGAGCACGTTAATCTGTTAACGTTGCTGTAAAACTTGAACGTGCGTGCACTTTGTATTGCAGTGGTTGAGGAGAACGCTCGCGTTACGATTCCGTCTGTAGATACAGTGCCTAATGACGTTACTAAAATGCCTGAAAATACTATCTTTTAGCACGCTTTTCGCGCGTCCTTCAAATGCGCTAATTGTCCAATTAATATGAAGGGGAGAGCGTGCTTTGGATTATTGCAAATCGCCGTTACTCCCTTCACGATTTCCCATGCTTGTTTCCAACCCTCAAACCTGCCTCATTATAAAGAAACTGATAGTCTTTAGTCCTGCCTTTTATGAACAGAAAGGCTAATGCAATTCTTTTGGTCTGTTAATTTAAGTTTGTATTTAGTGCGCTATTTGTAGATAGATAATTGCTACGTGAAATGAAGGCAAACTAACCTAAAATGTCTGCGCAAAAGTTATTTTTGGCGTCCTTTCAGCGCATTTATCTTGAACTCTTCTTGCACTATCATAACTTCGCATAGAACACGGTAAGTACAATTATTGCAAAACTCCGTAGAAACTCTATGACCCCCACCCTCCCCACCACCATTAATCCCGCTGCATCTTGAAGAAATCAACCGGCGGTTAGCCCAAATTACGCTACTTTGAAAAGTTATAGACAGACGTGCAATTTTATGGTCTGTTTAGTGCGTATCAAATGCCATTTGTAGACAGAAAAATGCTTTATTCTAGTTCACACAATCACGCAAATGCTTCAGAGCTTCCGGGCCCCGAAGAGGGACATTCCTGAAATCAGCTCTAAGGCGAACAACTGAGTCCCACGCCAAGAATGAGCTTATATACTGCTACCATGGCAGTATTACCTCGGAACTAGTTCTCCTATGACTAAGTCAAAGTTGCTATTGTAGCAGATAAATGAAAGACCGGTTTACTGGTAGGTTTCTTTTTTTTTTTTGCATATCTTTACGGTCCTCCCGTCATACATATTTTTTATATTTTATACTTTTCGGGGAGATTCCCTTAAACGAGGATTATGAAATTGTCGGAAATGTACTAATTTTTTCGCCGGGAAAATGGCCAACACCTCCCCCATCGATCGTTAGGGACGTTTCTGGGCATTAGCCTAGTATATACTCTCTTAAATGAATAGATTGAAAATATAACTCCTGTGAAAGATTACTTGGTTTTAAATCTATTACACTCAAAAAAGTACTAAAAAGGTTTAGGAAAACCTCTTGTTAGTTAACCGAACGTCTGTTTAGAATTTTAGCCAATCAGTGACATTGGCTGCTTCACGTGACTGTGAGCGCGGTCTGAACAGATTGATCGAGACGGCATGGTAGCAACTAGCACACAATACATATGGTTTGTGTTGTCTAGGCACGCCAAGTACGTAGCCCGCGCGTCTGTGCGAAGTTATTATTACGAGTGGAGTAGCTATAGTACGTACGGATGTAACGTACATTCAGTGCATGCTATAGTCACCGTACCTGCAAGGTAGCAGTAATAGTGTCGGTAACCTTATCTTCTGACCATGTCTGCAAAAATGCGTGATTTTCTAACGAAAAGGGTGTCGAAGATGTGATATTGTTATTAGAAGGTGAGTATTCCGTGTGTGCTTTGGAATATTGAAAAAGTGTCCAGTTGAACTGATCTAGCCTAGTTTTTGTTAGCTATGTCTACATCATAGAAATAATTTCTATGGGCCGCATCCATTCGAAGTCCGAAAGGTTACTCGTTTAGCCTAACGTTAGCCTAGCCTAGGTTATTTCACAGGCGTTCGAAGCGTTGTATACGAATAGGCCTAACGTTACCATACCAGGCCTAGGCCTACACTATACTGGGCTAATCACGAGTCGATCACTTAACAAACATTTTTACCATTAAAATATAAAAACGTTTACAAAAATCAGTAAAACGTTTCAGTAATAAATTGTTATAGGGCCTATGCCTCCCTCATTATGCTAGCTATAGGCCTAGGCTAGGGCTAGTTTGGTGTTGTTTGGATTGAGTAATCCATAGAAAATGGATCTTGAAATGTAACTTTAGGCCTAGTCTAGTCCTAGACCTTAGGTGGAATTAAGTACATAGGCCCTACATGTAGCAATGCATATGAAGGAGTCTGGAGTCATTTGCTTCCTAAAACAAGCCAATAAAATTCCATCGAAATGAGCGAATTTGATTGTTATGTTTACGAAAATAATCCAGATATTATCATGATAACTGAGTGTTGGGCTAGTGACGGTATTAATTGGTGATGCTGAACTTATTATTAAGGGTTACAAGATTTTTCGTAAGGACAGAACAGTTTCTAGAGGAGGTGGTTGCATTTTGTATGTAAAAGATTTCTTATCAAGCATTTTGATTGAGGATTTAACTTTTTTTCCTAGTACTGAATCTGTTTGGTGTGAAATTTTTATTCCTGGGTCTAGTATTCTTATTGGTGTCTGCTATCATAGTACTTCTGCTACAGATGTTCATGAGGAGGCTCTCCACGGTGTCATTAGAGAAGCTTGTAGTAAATATGCTAATGTCCTCATCTGTGGTGACTTTAATCACAGGTCTATAAACTGGGAGCTTTTACACTCCAGTAGTGAGGGTCAGAAGTTCTTGGATCTTACTTTAGACTGTTTCCTTCATCAGCATCTTTGTAAGCCAAGTAGAGGTAACAATATTTTAGATCTAGTTTTGTCTTCAGATGTGTCCATGGTGGACAGCTTAATTGTCCATGAGCAGTTTGCGAATAGTGATCATAACTTTTTAACGTTTAATTTAGTTTATAATGATGACAGAAAGAGCTGAAAGTTTTATTATGACTACAGAAGAGCAAATTACAAGAAAATGAGGAAGGAGCTAAACTTGGTCAATTGGCACAATTGTTTGAGAGATGTGAATGTAGAAAGTATGTGGAATATATTTAAGAGCAAGTTAAATGAGGTTGTTTTAAAGTACACCTCAAGGAAAAGGAGAAGGACGGATAGTAAACTATTATGGTGGTCATACAGTGTAGAAGTAGCGAGAAAGAGGAAAAAGAGAGCTTGGGCAATCTGTGAGCAGACTGGTAGTTACTATGACCATGTGTGGCACAAGAAAGCTCTTGATTCTTCTACTAGAATTGTGAGGTTAGCTAAGCGCAATTTTGAAAGTAAGCTGGCCCAGAATATTGTTGAGGATCCAAAGGCCTTTTATAGGTATGCACGTAGCAAGATCAAGACTAAAGATACAGTAGGTCCTTTGATTGATGAAAATGGTCAACCAATTCATGATGACAATGTTAATGCTAGACTGCTAAATGAGTACTTTTCATCGGTCTTTACTGTGGAAAATGTGAACAACATGCCAGCTGTTAACGGTCCTAACAATAGTATTGAGTGATTGTGTAGTATACATATTTCTCAGTAGGTGGTCTTCCAGAAACTGTGTAATTTTCGTCCTGATAAAGCGCCTGGTGCTGATGGTATTTACCCTGTCGCGTTGAGGAATCTTGCAAAAGTTGTTTCCACGTCTTTGGGTATTTTTTTTAGCAAGAGTTTGCAGTGTAATCAGATTCCTGTTGATTGGAAGCTGGCCAATGTGACCCCTTTTGTATAAAAAGGGTCCTAATGACCAGCCCAGTAGTTATGCCAGTCAGTTTGACTTCACAGGTCTGCAAAGTGATGGAATCAATTTTGAAGGACAGTATTGTTAGTTATCTGGAAGGTAATCATATTATATCTGATTCTCAGCATGGCTCTAGGTCACAAAGGTCTTGCCTTACCAACCTCCTCTATTTTCAGGAAGATGTTACTCGGAAGGTTGATGAAGGTCATCCTGTAGATGTTTTATATTTTGATTTTAGCAAGGCCTTTGACAAATTACCTCATAAACGACATATTTTAAAGGTCAAAGCTCATGGTATTAGTTCAGCAGTGACTGATTGGGTTGAGAATTGGCTGTATAAAAGGTTACAAAGAGTAGTACTTAATGGTCATATGTCTGATTGGCTTCCAGTTACTAGTGGTGTGCCACAAGGCTCAGTGTTAGGTCCTACACTTTTTATAATTTATATTAATGATCTGGACGTCAATTTGAATAATTCAGTACTGAAGTTTGCGGATGATACGAAGGTCTTTTTTGATGTCCATTCAATGGATAAAGTGGTTGAGTTGCAAGAGGACTTGGATATGTTGTATAAATAGTCTTGTGATTGGTAAATGCTTTTTAATGTTCAGAATGTAAATGTCTTTACGTCGGCCATTTTAATGCTCAGGCTAGTTATTTAATAGGTGGTGTTCAAGTTTAAGCCATTGAGTATGAGAAGGATTTAGGTGTCCTTATTGATAATTCGTTGAGTCCAAGTAGACAGTGTGCCAAGCTGTAAGCTCTGCTAATAAGGTACTTGGTATTATTAACAGAACCTACGATTGTAAAAGTAGTAGCGATATAATTAGATTGTATAAGTCACTGGTTAGACCACATCTTGAATATTGTTGTCAGGCATGGCGCCCTTATCTGCAGAAAGATATAGATAATATTGAGAAGTACAACGTCGTGCTACAGAAATGATCCCAGAACTATCTACTCTCAGTTATGATCAAAGGCTTGAGCGAACTGGTTTAGTTTCACTAGAAATGCGTAGACTTAGAGCTGACTTGATAGAAGTTTTTAAAATAGTTAAGGGACTAGAAAATGTGGATCAGTCAATCTTTTTCAATCTGTCAGAAAGTAGTAGAACCAGAGAACATCAGCTAAAATTTCAGAAACACTATTGTCGACTGGATATTAGGAAGTATTTTTTTTTTAGTCCGAGAATTATTTCGGAATGGAATAATTTGCCACAGGAATCTGTAACTGCTCCGTATACGATAGTCAATGGATTCAAAAACGTAATCGATCCTATCCTACGGAAAAGACGGGGGCTCTACATAAGCCAAAAACGGCTGTCTGCCCCAGTTTTTACGACCCCATCGACAGTTCCTGCCGGTTGGCTCCTGTGAGTTACGGTGAATCATAGAGAATAGGCCTATACTATGTGTTTTCTATCAAAATTCTTAATCAGAGCCTCATAGAAGACAGTTTGGTCACCATTTTTGGTACTTTTTGCAAATTTCTGGTTCATACTTGTGCCGAAACTTGAAAATCTGGCTGTGAGAAACACTTTAATTTGCTTTTAAACATCAAAAATATTTAGGCCTAGGCAAATAATTGTTTTTGATGTTGTTTAAAGCCTATACATTGCAGGTTTTGCTTACATTGCAGTCACATTGGGACTACAAACGCTTCTGGCATTGAGAAGGCAGTGATCGACTCATGATACTGATCGATTCATGATTACTTACAATATAATGGGGTAACCGTCGACTGCGCGGGCCAGTCGAGTGCGCTTCTAGCATAACATACGTACCATATAAAAAGCTTGCAGTGGTAGGGTTCCTTAAGTGTGCATTCAGAATAATTTGCCAATTCTTCGCTGCCAGCATATCATATGTGTTTGCGTCAATTCACCAGCTTTCATTTTAACGCTCGAGCCCCACTACCCTCCTTACATCTCAATGTTTCAGAAAGTAGACTTTTACGTGCATTTGTCATCAAGATTTTTTGGTTCCTCATTTGGGCAGAAATGAACTCAAATATTGCACCATTTGCGATATAGACACCTTTCAAATTCAAAAAAGTTTCAAAAGGGGAGGACACCACCTCCCCTTAGACCCCTCCCACAGGCCACGGATCAGTAAATGTTGCATTGAGAAAACAGCCTAGCTAAAAAAAAATAGTGTTTCTGTGGACTATTTTATGCACCTCAAAAACTGCAAACATATTTATTGACAGGCGACTTGGGGAGATTCGGCAAAACTTTTCTCCCCCCCCCCCTCAAAAAAATTGGAAGAGCCCAGTATGCCTATGTTTGACTTTGAGAAATTGAAGTGTATGCAAAACTGTCTGTGCATTAACATACTTAACATCTAAAATCTCACTTGAGGAAATTACATTAGAAAATTAGCGAAAGGGCAACTTGGTAAAGTACCCCAAGTTGCCAATTTAAAAATTGACCCGTTTTAGAACACCTTCCACTATTTAGGTATCCAACATCTGCACAGAAGACGGCTCTTGCGAGGGACATGGTTTGCCTGTTTCCAGCTGTGAGAGGTACTACCCCAGGTTCGCAAGGCCATGTAAGAATACTACATCTCATTCACATTTGTATCTGTAGAAATGCTATGTAAAGAGCCCACATAATGTATACATAACTGTTAAATTAAATGAAATTTACATTTATTGGTTGGTTGATTGGATTACCAGGCCTTCAGAAAGGAAGGGTGGGCTTGGTCCCGGTTTCCGCTGTCTTCTTTGGTATTACTACTCTGCATTTTAGGGATTACTGTTCACCTGGCTTAACAGCCCTGTGTGGGAGGTGAGAGCATAAGCATGGGCACTTAGCATTAGTCTTGCAAAAGCATGAGATGTTTACTAACATCCTCTTTCAAGCTTTGTCATAGGCTGTGTTGCCTGAAGGTGTAAAAAATCAGAATATTCATGAACTAAATTTGGAACCCATCCTTACCACTCCTCACATATCATCTTGGAGCCCTTGGTGCTGTCTGTTGCAGTTTTTCAAGATTTATTCTTGAAAATCAAAGAGAAAGTAGTGTAGTTACTACTGACAATCATGTGATGAATCATTCGTTTAACTGGGATAATTTTTTCTCCTAAATCAGGAACACTTTTATCATAATGGCCATGGGTTCATTGAATACAAGTTAAAAAAAAGTGGAATTCGCTACCCCAGGAGAAGAAGCAAAGAAAACGCCGGAGAGTCGGCAAAGATGGAGACACTATAGAGCCTGAAAAGACTACTACAACTACAGACGGGACCATGAATATAAAAGAAAATCTAGAAAAGGTACATCTTAATTAGTTTTTAATGCAGGTTAAATAAATATATTTGGTACCCCTCTTACAGTAGACTGATCCTAATGTAGTTTAATACTTTTTACAGGACCATGAACAACCAGCCTTAATGCCTGCTTAAAGGGGAATTTTCATCATACCAGACAGTTTCAGTTCTCCCAACTATGCAACTTCTAGCTCCTCCCACAACTGTATGAAGCTCCCCCGTGTGCAGGAATAAACCTATTTTATTGCTTAAGGCCATGTCCTGGTGAGTATACAAGGCTATAAAATGTAATAAAAGCACTCTCTCTGCCTTGTGTGGAATGTGAGTTACTCTGCATCTTTCAAATTTTCAAACTTTGAAGTCAATCGAAGAGCAGTCACCAAATGAGAATTTTGATACCCCCACACTAAAAATATACTTTGGGGTGATGACTGTCTGTCTTTAAATATAACCTTGCTGAACAGAAAAGTAACATGTGCATAATTACCACAATTATATTTTGAGAGGAATATTAATAATTTTAACATTTGCTAAATTCCTCCATCCCTTCTTCTTCAAGGGTAAGAAGTCATATCAGCATGTCGTCCAGTATCCCATAAAAGAATGAAGGGCAGTGACTTATATGTTTTCACATTGCTGTTATTTTTAGGTTGACTGGATGAAATATTCACCGGGGAATGGCAACAGAACAAAACGTCGACATACGTTTATCAAGATATTTGCATACAGACGTGAAATGGTTGCAAGACGGCTTTCTATCACTGAAGTAATTACAATTTTCCTTGAATGCAGGACATGCCTGAATTGGTAGGTGTAGTATTTTTTTTTGTAAACCACTTAACACCAATGTGTCCCCTACAGCTTTAAAATGGTAATGAAATAGATGAAATTTAACGACACACCAACACAAACGTGTTATATAGTGTCAAGTAAAGTTTAAATACCGTGCAAGTCCTTCCCTTTAGTCGCCTCTTATGACAGGCGAGAAATACTGTGGGCGTATTCTACAACCGCAGCCCACAGGGGGCAAAATGGTAATGAGCGACATGAGGAAGGGGGCTGTGGTACTTATTGCAGCTAGACTAGAGACTTCCTTTACAAAGCAATAGTGGCCTCATACCAGTAAGTCTTGTAGTTTGAAGAGCATTGGAAAAGAATGAAGAGGATAGTCCAACAGTCCAGTTGATCTATTACATTTACATTAAGGAACATTACTACTCAACATGTTGAAGGGTAGATTAATGAGTGAGCATACACAAATACAGAAACCACACATAAAAAATCATAGAAGTGGTTGTTGTCTTTCCAATAAAGTAAACATTTACAGTGGTTATTATATTTGACCAAGTACCTTATAGGGTATCACTTTGTAATGGAATGCACATCCTGTATTTTATTTTTCTTTGATTTAATCCCCGGGGGGGGGGGGCGATTTGGGAAAGGCTGCGGGAATCGTGCAATCGCACACCTAGATGCGAACACTGGTTATGTCTGTGATAAGGTTTGGCCAAAATCCACTAATTGAAAGTGTTGTGGTGGCTGTGACTTGAGGCTCGAACATCGTAATATTATAGCTAATTTCTTCCTTGATTACCATCCATTTCTATCGAGTAACTTTTCTGTACTCACTTTATGCATGTTTTACATCAGATTATTTGGAATCATCCAAACAGAATAATTGTCATTTTAATATATTCTTTTTCTAGGTGACTTATGTGCTCTAAGGGCACTTGTGTTCATGCTCCATAAATCGGTTGTGCATGTTAAGAGGAAAGCCACATCTTCAAGCAGGGCAGGAGCACTGTTGCACATGATACAAACTATGCCAGTAAATAGCCACAAACAATAGTTTGTAGCCCAAGACTATGGAAACTCGTGACAAAAATTTTTATTATCCTCTTTTGTTGCATCAACACCCAGAGAAGTTTCTGGTCCTAGCTTCTTCAGAGGGGAGTATGTAATGTTGCATGGCCAAACATAGTTTAATACATTGCTTTGTTTAAAAAGTTGTTTCTTCCACAAAGATGTCACTCCCAGAAAATATAGTTCCCAATGGAAAAACTTGTAGCTTGATTTGACATGTTAAACCCCTTGAAACACACTTTACACCAGATCACATCTGGACGACTATAAAGCTGCTGTAAATCTTCATTAAAGGCAGATTCTGGTGACTTTTCACAAGGGTCTTCTACGAAAGACAAAAATATTCCAGACCATGTTCTCCAAACCCTGTCGCAATACACTTTTCCTAAGTGAAGATATCTCACTTTAAAGATTGGCTATTTTTGTTAAAAAATACCTCCACTTTTCAACAAAGCCACAGAAAGTTATGTAATGTGGGCACATTGCCTCATATTCCTTTTGTTGTGGTTTATAATTGAATGTCCTGTTTGTCCTTGAAATTTGATAGCGTTGGAATGTTTGAATATCTTTTCCTGTAGATCTAGCATATTACCCTACACCATATGTAGGGTATTGCAAACAATGTTGCTTTATATTCCCTGCACCACCATCAAAATTATAAATAAAGTGAATGCAGTGTCAAATTAATGTGCTGCGATGACATCACAGATTTCCCATATTGCGCTATCATATCTTTAAAAAAATTGCATTGTACTTTGAAAATCAATATCTTGTCTCTGGCAAATCCCTTTAATTAATCACACAATATTTATATTAGCAGTTCACGGTCATCATAAAACACCCCTTCAATGATGGGAAATTAAAAGTTCATTTTTGATTTATCATGCGGCACTCCAATTCGAAATCGAAATATGTTCTGGGCTATATGTCCTAAAAGTTAGGAATATTCCTTAAATTAAAGTTCCTAAACTGCTTAGGAACGATTCGTTTGAAATCATTCCTTCCTTCAAATATTTAAGGATAAATCAAAAGTGACATTATTTTTATCTGTGAATTTCCTGCCAAATCAATTAAGAACATTTCTAAATCTACCAAAGATCATTCCTAAGCCTAGGAAAAACTTCAGCATGAAGATAGGAATGAATTCTTTCTAAGTCCAAGATAGGAATATTCCTAACTTTTATGAAATAGAGCCCTGGTCTTATTGCGCTTTTCCTTCAACTTCCTTATAGACCTTATGTAGTTTTGGAAGAAAAATCAATTACACTACTAATTTTGAAGTACTGTTTTAATTGAGCATCTGTGGTTGCTCACTGGCCACGTCGAAACTGAAATACGTTCTGATCACATTTCCTTACAACTTCATTATAGATAGTCTTAAATTTATTTTATTTAAAATTACTCAATAAAAACAGAAAATTTAACTTGGACCTCTACTAATTTCGGAGTTTTGTTTTAACTGATTATCTGTGGTTGCTCACTGGCCAGAGTGGAAAGTTTGTAGCCTAATCGTTGGTTTAGGAACAGAGCTATTGCTTGCATTTTAACCATGGACAACCTTATCTCATGTACCTTTTTCAGGAAGGAACAGACGTGGACCATATTATCATCTCTGTTCACAGTTTTGTTTGCCAAAAGTGAGTGTGCTGATTGCAGGTTTTAGTAGTTCATTCTAGACTATTATTTTCTTTCCATTTCTGTGTAAATTGTTACCAACCGATTTCCAAAACCTGTTGTGACCCCCCCCCCCCCCATGAAATGCTTGGGGAAATTCCCCCGTTCTATTTTTCAAAGAAAAAGAATAAGTATGGCCCATTTAATTCTGCTCAGATTCGCGGTCGAAGTTTATCCAATTTATGTTACATCTCTTGTAAACATTTTAGTAAGAAAGTACCAGATTGCACAACAAAAATGTTGATTTGCCGGATTCTTGTAACGTCAGCGATGAAATGGTTACCATACTTGTCAACCATTACCTTTTAAGTCAAACTGTTCCCTTTTCTGAGCTTTAAAACCCATAAAAATCAGAACGTTCAGATTTTCTGACTTGCAGTGTTAAAAATATACAAAGTTATTCCACTTTTCAAGAAAGGTAACGCTAGTACTATTAGCAACTATCGGCTTGTTTCTATCCTATCTTGCTTTTCAAAAATCTTAGATTTATGTTAAATCGACCAAGCTCATTTTGAAGTAAATTTAGTATTTTTAATGATAATCAATCTGGTTTCAGGGCAGGATGGTCACCAGTCTAATTTGAGTGCCTGTTAGTTTTCCGATCTGAATGTGCCCCACCGTACCCCCATGGAATTTGCCCCATATCCCCAGTGCAACGATACTGTTGCTACTGTACATGTGTGCTAGTGCTATGAATATTCCTACATAACTTGTGGGTGTGTTATGATTTCAAAGCATTTTGAAGTTTAGTTAGGCCTATCACGAATTCACAATGCTCAAAATCAGATTCACATGATGATTTGCAGGCATGGTTCACGGTCAAAGGGTATGTGCATGGTTTTCACAATTTCATTTGTTCAAATTGTGACTTTTTTAAGTACTTTTTTCTGAAGTTCATTTTTGTGCTGGTCGGGAGCAAGCAAGAAATTCTACCTAAGTGGCGACAACCCTGTTTTAGGGTGGTTTTGGGTGGGGCAGAAGGGTGGGTAATAGCCCTGCTAAGTATACATAAATACTTTTGTTTTTATGGCAAGTACCAATAACTAAGTTTGTTTAATGATTTATATACTTTTTTATTTTCTTCATGGAAATGAACTTCTTTGTCAAGCCCACAAGGGTTTTAAATTCACTTCCCTCTGCATATTGTCTGTTGCGTTCTTCTCGTTTTTGTATATGAGTTTCATCATGTGGAAAAACATGAAAATGAATGAACAGTAACACGTACAACCCAAACAGCATGTAACACCTGTCCCGGGTATACAGTAGCACTCAGCAATGGTTTTATGAAAATGCTGCTGGAAGAGCTTGGTGTACACAGGAAGTAATCTACATGATCTTAATTATAAGCCAAGTTTCAGTAAGTAGAAATTTTGTAGGAAAAGGTTGGGAACTCAAATCTTTCAGTGCTTTGTAGTGATTTACTTAGGTGATTTTGAGCCACAAATATCACAATCTTTCATACTTCTCCCATTTTATTCCATGTTCTCTTGTGTCTGATTTAGTAATAAAGAAGATAGAGCGAAGAACTTTAATAGTGTCTTTTCTGTTGTCTCTCCATAAGAAGACTGGACAACTATTTGTCAGAGTGAATCAAAGAGTACTTTTCAATCTATTAGACTATAATTTAAAATCCAATAGATTAACTAAATATTAATCTATTGTGTTTATAACGTGAAGCTGTTTTAGTCTTTAAAGAGTGACTATTTCAGCCTTTTAGATTCAAAATTTAAATCTATTAGATTGAAATATTTAAGTCTTTTCTGTATTGAAAATTTTAAATCCATTAATGGATTTGTTTTAAATCTAAGTAGATTGGTCACTATTTCCATACCTTGATAGATTGAAAAATAAATCTATTAGACTTACTTTTAAATCTACTCATTTAAGAGAGTAGATGCGCTCTGACATATCCACAAGGAGGTTCAACTGCATTGAAAAGGCTCTACAGTCTCGTCCCATACAGTAACAACTCTTCTTATAAAGTTTATTTCTACCCCCTCCTCCAATTTAATAAAAAAAACCTGTCTGGTACAGCTCCAGGAAAAAGTTGCAACGTTACTGACTCTAAATTGCTTAAGGGCTGAATTCTACACTATACGGTACTGTGTGAGAACACAGCTGACTGAACAGATCATCACTGACCAACCACTGGGAAGCTGCTTTTTGAATTTATTCCAATCAAAGTGCAGTCACCAATTGCATTTACAGAAATAGTCACATTCCTATACATATTTTGGAGTAATTCTATAACCTCTTTGTAAAAAGTGGCGCAAAATGACGTGCCTAACATTTTTAATCGGCACAAATGTCCTGGGATAAAGAAACCTGCTAATCAAATGCTAGGATAAAATTAATTACCTTCACTTTCATGCATTTACATTCTAAAAGGAAAAGATTACGAAGAAGAAAATTGGTTCAAACTTAAAAAAAATGTTAATTTATGTGTGGCTATGATGTCACATCTGTTTGCTTTTAGTTCACTGGGTAATGAAATTGTAAAACCCTATCTTTATCTCTACAATAAAACCACATGCAATAATTGAATGCAAATTTTTAGTTCTCGTCTGATAGATATCATGCAAACTTTTGCGTAGCCCACTTTGTACAGTCGATTAAATGTCAACTGAGGTGTTATCTATTTCAGAATAACCGAGAGAAGAAGGGGGGGGGGGCGTGGGAGCTCGTGTTCACGCGGATACTTTACATCCTTTCTTATTACACAACTGTTTGTCAAGGAGACTATACAAAAGGTTGAATAAACATTCTTGGTGGGGGTGGGATGAGTGTTTAAAGGGAAGAAGAGTTCCACTCCACTCGTGTTTTGTCTTGTTTTCTAGACTCTCACCATGCGCAAAATGTATGTTTTGTCAGTATTCAGGTTATGTTCTTTTTTAAAGAAAAAAAAATGTCAATGGATGACATAAAAGTAAAGAAAATACTACATATACCTACATTATATAATTTACGGTGTTTTGGTCACTTATCTGTGATCGTGTGTATTTGTGAGGTATTTGTATGCATGCGTGAGTCATCTAGATTCAATTTAAGTGCAGCAAACCCGAAAGCAGCCTAGTTTTGGCTACGGTTCGGAATGTAGTAAAATAAAAACAAAATATTTTAAAATTGCATAGATTCCTTGATAAAGCTAGAACAGTTTTGGAGGCACCTGGAAAATGGGAGACATTTTCGGGTAATTTTTATTAACAGGGGAATATTATCGGAGTCAGGAACTACCTTAGCCAGAGTAACCCTGCCTGGGTAGATGGTTTCTTGGTCTCTGACTTAATACGCTCGGTGAAAGAAGAAACACGACCTTGATTCCAGGGTTACCCTGATTAGGACTGTCTGGTAAGACTGGTCATTCTACATTCAGTTCCACCTGTTGCCTGTGTATTGTACACAATGTACAACACAGGTGTACAGGTGATGCTACTATGCACGCGACAGAAATCTGTCAGTACACTATCAGACATACAACGTAATTTGTTTACGGGCCAATTTCGGTTAAATTGACGTTTCGTTAACGCTGTGCTGCCAATGTAGTATGAACTGCATGTAGACGTGACGTGGGGATGCACTCCAGATCCAGCTGACGGCCTTACTTAGGATTAATAATCGGATAGGCCCTATATAGCTCCCACGGGAGCAGAATTCTTCTGGGGCTGTTCAGCTGAGAGTGCGTCCATGTTCACTGGCTGAAACTTACATTTTAAGGTGGTGGGTATTTTAAGTTGAGAAAGTGAAATTGTTTATTGATTTAGGCTATGTCAATGGGAAAGTCTATTAGTTTCTTCAGAGAGCAGACCTCCAGTTATATTGGGTTTTGGAAAATATGTAGGCTATTGATTATTCTGGGGATTGATTCATGCAAGGTTACTAGGCAAGCTTTGGGGAAGACCTAACATTAGATGTAAAGCTAATCAGTCTACTGTTTTCCTGGGATTTAGGCTTACCTAGCTTAAAGGGAAATATTGCGCTTACAATGCACCAACATAGCGTTCAAAGAAAATAGCTTCCATCATTGTTAAACCATTTAGTCACACAATAAACCCCAGCAATAGCTTTATCTCCTCAAAATATTATGCATTACAAGAGTTACAGAAATTGAATGGTTTGAATTTTTGAAAGTTTGGGTGAACAAATTATTCTTGAGCAACAAATTACTGAATTTCTCTCTGTGTGAACCTTATTTCTTGAAAAGGAAGCTACAGTGCTGCCTTATTTTGAATCATCTTTCATTCTGTTTCTTAAATATTGGTTTCCAAAAATATGAAAATGTTCGGTAAAACAAACGCAACATTTCCCTTTAAGTCAGGAAAATTAATGAAGGCCTATAACCTGTCACATGAGGTTTAACTGGCCCATAGTCCCAGCCTTAATTGTTTCCCCCAGAGGATAATATATAATATTAAGCCTAACTTAGGGCCTATTAGGTTACCCTCGTGTTTGAGGCAACGCTTATAGTCACACGCGTCAACAATGGTCGAAATAAGACGAGCCCTTGAAAGGACCAGCATTACGTTCCTATGCTACACACAGTTACCAGAAGGAGCGGGGTATACGGTCACGTTCAATGACTACGATAAGACAGGGTGCTTGTTGTAGAAGTTAACGGTGGTTTCATCTCTGTCGGAAACTTTATTTAAATCATCTGTAGCCTGTAGGTCTTTATTTAATTTTAAATAATAATGCTGTGATGTTACATTGGCTTAAATTAACCAAATGTTTGCTGCCAAAAAACTAGCATTTCAAATCACATTGTATTAACGGATCAATAACCGACATAGCAGTTGAAGCCCATCGTTTTCTAACCGTTTGCAGCCCCTCGGCTATCAGCGGTCAGTACGCTAGAGTATATTGGCAGGCCTAATATTAAAGATGGTAGAAGGGACTTTGCACTTTGCTCTTTTCACTGGAGTAAAGATGAGCCTTTAAAGCGTACATCATTTACTCTTAAACAAATATCACCAGTTGCATATTCTTTATGTCCAATAAAACGTAAATCACAGTTCTTTTATAATCGAAAATTGTTTTCTTAGCGGTCAGGCCCGTAGCCAGGAATTCTTACATAGAGGGGCACCGGCACCTCATAGGGGGGCACCGAAGAAGATCATTATGTTTGTAGACAGTAGAGCCACCATATGATTACAGTTTGCAGGAACTACAGGGGATGATATCTCAAGCTTACCACAGAAAGCTTAAAGATATCGGTTTTACGTGTGCACATACGCACGAAGCGCTCAAAAATTTCACTCTTGTGAGGGACATTTTCGCCTCCTTTTGCAATACAAAGACGTGGAAAGTCTCCACAAGTGAAGGGAACAAGACTATGATCACGATGATACTTTTTCAGCTTCGCAAGGGCAGGTGAAGAGTTGAGTACTTTGCGAACAGCGAGGGGACCAGGAGCTGCCATTAGGCAGTCTTGGTGTGGTCCAATATGATTTTGTTAGGACCAGAGGGAAATTCCCCAAATGTCTAAGGAAATACGGCAAAATGGGAACACTAACATAGAGTTTTGAGCAGGACTTTGAATGACAGTGAGAGCACACCAATGTCTTCACAATTCACAATTCGGATGGTCATTATCGTATTTCTACTTTGAACGAAATTTAGCATGAACAGTAAAAATAAATTTTGGAATAAATTTGGGTACGATTAAATTCAGCTTCAAACCATAGAGTCATCGCGTTACGAATGTTACTCAAGTTACTAGATTACTACAAGAAAACCCCTTGATACCCAGCATCTAAGTTTGAGCCTTCACCTAGCTTTGGCTAGAATAGTTCACTGGAATTTTTATGCTAATAATGTTCATAGGCGATATAACTTCGCTTGTGAGAATTGAGCGCAAAGCGCGCCGAAATTTTGCAGAAAAATTGTTACCACGGTAAAACCTGCATACAGACTCAGCAAAAGCTGGTGAAAAGATAAGCCCGACGACGGGACGAAGCTCCGATAGAAGCAATGGGTTACAGAAATGATGCCGAACGCGAAATTTTTGGCGCTCGACGAAAAATTTGGGATTCTGTTGACGAAAAATTAAAAATATTTGGTTCTTATTAAGGAAAATCAGAAACTTTGGGTTTCTATGGAAGAATCTGCCCTGCTCGTCCTAGACAGTTCCAGTTCTCCCGACTAAGTTACTCCTTCCAAAACTGTATTGAGACCTTCCTTGTGCAGACACAAGCCTTGTTTATATCCTGGTGGGCATACAAGGTCATAATATGTAATCACAACATTTTTTGCACATGCTGTGTAATGTGAGCTACTCTGCATCTGTTGACTTTGATGTCAGTCAAAGAGCGATCGCTACTAAACAATTGAGAATTTTGATTTCTCTCAACCAAAATGTTTGTAGTTACGGCTTGTGGTCGCAAGTCAAACCAATAACAGCGAAAGATCACAGAAGAACGAGATTAAAATTCAACAACTTACTTATTATTTACGATCACCTTATCTTACTTAAATTTACAATAACTAATTAGACTTACTCACAATCCTTTACTTAATATTAACCTGGTCTGGTCGAAGGGTTGGTAGTGCATGCACGTCGACGATGGTACAGTAGTAGACCTGCAGCGTGCTGTAGCGTAGGAACTGGTTCCACGAGCGAATGATGACAAGGCTAGGCGATCATGGATGATAACGATCTCAATACACAGTATAGAAACGGCGTAAGGCAATTTATCACAAGTGTGCAGTGTCAGTGGCTGGCTTCAGGTGATTCGGTCAGAGAATGACTTCTCAACAAACGGACAGCAGTATGACAGCGTCTGGTCTCGATGAAGTATTATGATATCTCTCTCCTGTAACAGTTGTTGAACTGCCTTTTATACGCTAGGCTTTCAATGGAGAAATCTCTGGAATTTAATAGAAACTTCCAGTGCACACAGTCGAGCAATTACGAGAACATTCTTTGTATGCACAGCAGTAGTAAACAATGGCACTGTTCCTTAGAAGTGTCGCCAGGCCGCTGCTATAATTGGCACACCACGTAAACAGTTCTTCTAGAGAATTCTAGAAAGGCTACGTTGCAGTTGAATTCTCTGGAGCTTTCCATTCGCTCGTCGATGGATTCAATCTGGTATTCCTGACGAGTCGTCTTGTAACACCCCCCCCCCCCCTTGAGAGAGTTTTGGACGTCTCGGACAAAACTTAAGTTACAATATTTACAATGTGTAACTTTACAGTAATAACTTCAGTATGTACAGTATGTAGACTAATATTCAATGGAAGGTATAATTATAACACACAACTTGTCTTGCAAGGTGATGATGCCTGAATACAGTAACATCATCAATACACATTGTGCTGTAGTTAACACAAAATTTCAAAACTTACAGTGAGATTTTCAACATACTGCATCAGATCAAATTCTTGACAAAGAGTCTGGTACAACATTGTCTTTCCCTTTAATGTGCTTAATATCTACATTATATGATTGCAGAAATAAACTCCACCTCATCAATCTCTGATTCTTGTTCTTCATCTTAGATAAAAATGTCAAAGGGTTATGATCAGTGTATACAGTGATAGGGAAACTAGTAGTTCCCAAATAAACATCAAAGTGTTGAAGACCAAGTATCAAAGCTAATGTTTTCTTTTCAATTGTTGAATAATTTTTCTGGTGTTTGTAAAATTTCTTAGAGTAATAACAAACAGGGTGATCAACACCATGCTCATCAGCTTGAAGCAAAACTGCTCCTATGCCACTGTCACTGGCATCTACTGCCAACTTAAATTGCTTCTCAAAATCTGGAGCAATCAACACTGGTGAACTCATCAGTGCCTTTTCAATGATTAAAATGCTGCTTGGCAATTTTCCGTCGAAGCAAACTTTTCATTTTTCTTTAACAATTTTGTCAATGGTGCAGCAATGTCAGAGAAATTTGGACAAAAACGTCTGTAGTAACCAGCCATGCCTAGGAAGCGCATGAGCTGCTTTTTATCAGTTGGGGCAGAAAATTTGTCAATGACCTCAACTTTGGCCTTAATTGGTCTAACTTTACCCTGACCAACCACATGCCCTTAGTACATCACATGGGCACAAGCAATCTCACTTTTGACCAAATTGACAGTCAAATTAGCTTTGGCAAGCTTGTCAAATAATGCTTTAACATGTTGTACATGTTCATCCCATGAGTTGCTGTACACAATAAGGTCATCAACATATACTTCACAATTTACTAAGTCTGACGTAAGGTTATTTACTAAGCGTTGAAAGGTCATCGGTGAATTTTTCATGCCAATCGGCATAACCTTAGACTGAAATAACCGATCTGGCGTCACGAATGCCGAGATTTTCCGAGCCCTCTCAGTGAGTGGTATCTCCCAGTACCCTTTTAGTATGTTAAACTTTGATACATAAGTAGCCTTCCCAATAATATCAATGCAATCATCGCTACGGGGTATCGGTTAAGAATCCGTTCTGTGACCGCATTCACCTTTTCGTAGTCAGCACAAAATCTGTACCCACCGTCTGGCTTGGGGACCAATATACATGGGGAAGGCCATTCACTATTACTAGGTTCTATAATGTCATGTTCTAGCATGTACCGAACCTCATCCCTGAGATGTTGTCGTTTTCGAGGGTTAACTCGGTAAGGATGCTGCTTGATTGGTGTGGCATCTCCCACATCAACATCATGTTCAATCAAATTTGTCCTAGTGGGATCATCTGAGAACAAGCATGCATACTCATTGATTAATGATTTCATTTCTGACTTTTCTTTGTATTCCAGATGACCTAATTTCTGGTCAAGATTTTTCAACACATCAGAATTTTGTAACTTAATACACATGTCAGGAACATTATTAGCCTTGATCTCATCATTACTGAGTTCATGATCAGCATTGATAATACACACTTGATCACCTGTATCTTTAGTGTTACTATTTACATCATGTACACTTTCATCCTTAGAAATGTCACAATCTTCTCTTTCATAATATCTCTTAATCATATTAATATGACATACTCTTTTACATTTACGTTTGTCAGGTGTCAAAATGACGTAGTCTGTGTCACTGACCTTTCTCTCAATGACATAAGGTCCTTGAAAGCGAGCTTGAAGTGGCCGACCAGAAACAGGCAAAAACACTAGCACCTTATCACCAGGCTTAAACTCTCTTTTCACAGTGGTCTTGTCATACCACGCTTTCATTTTCTTCTGAGAGTGCCTCAGATTTTCCTGAGCAAGTTTACATGCTCCATGAAGACGATCTTTAAAGCGGGATACATAATCAAGTACATGTA
This sequence comes from Holothuria leucospilota, assembly GCA_029531755.1. Lineage (NCBI taxonomy): Eukaryota > Metazoa > Echinodermata > Holothuroidea > Aspidochirotida > Holothuriidae > Holothuria > Holothuria leucospilota. The sequence continues at coordinate 56,085 of JAIZAY010000292.1, forward strand.
TGTTTTCACCTGGATCTGATAACCACTTTTCCTTTAACAACTTCAATGGTCCACGAACTTTGTGTCCAAAGACAAGTTCAAATGGACTGAACCCAAGTGACTTTTGTATATACTCCCTAGCAGCAAACATTACAAATGGAATGCCTTTACCCCAATCTCTCTCATTATCATGACAACATGTCTTTAACATGTTCTTCAATGTTTGGTGAAACCTTTCTAAAGCCCCTTGGCTTTCAGGATGATAAGCCGAAGACTTAATTTGGTCTATGCCTAACTCATACAACATCTGTTGGAATACAGTTGACATGAAATTAGACGCTTGATCTGATTGGATCTCTTTCGGCAACCCAAACAATGTGAAAAATTTAAGTAAAGCTTGTAAGACTGTCCGAGCCTTAATATTTCTCAGAGGTATTGCCTCTGGAAACCTTGTAGAAGCACACATGATGGTTAATATATAATGATGCCCTGCCCTACTCTTAGGTAGGGGACCTACACAATCAATGGTGACTCTACTAAACGGCTCTTCAAAAGCAGGAATTGGCTTTAAGGGTGCACCCGGAATATTCTGATTCGGCTTCCCAACCATTTGACATGAGTGACAGGTCTTACAAAATTTGGCCACATCACTTTTAAGTTTTGGCCAATAAAAGTGACTCAGAATTCTGTGGTAAGTCGTATTGACTCCTAGGTGTCCTGCAAACGGCATTTCATGAGCAATACCCAGTATTTCCCTTCTATAAGTCCTAGGTACCACAATTTGATGGTAAATTCTCCACTCTTCATCTAATGGTACATCAGGTGGTCGCCATTGACGCATCAAAATATTGTTTTCAAGTTAAAATAAAAACAGACTGGGACGTCTTTCGATTCATCCTCAGTGAAGCTCTTCATCATGTTGTTGTTGGACTGCCAACTGGTCCTTATGGAGTGTGTCAGACAATTTTTGATTTTTCCTGTTCTACCCCCTTACTATGTGTGGGGCCAGGAGACTCACAATCCTGACTATCATTAAGATTAGTCATAAAAGATGGGCTGAGATCATACCAAGAATCTTCACTTTCATGAATATTTTTACTAGAATCTTTTCCATACTCTGGCTCCTCTTTTGGGAGTGTTGTTCCATTTTTAGGAACTAATTCCTCAAATTTAGAGGGTGGATGATTAAGTTTATCATCCTTATTTTCAGAAATCATACCCTCATTTTTAGGGAGTGGATATTTAAGATTATCATCCTTACATGATTCCCTATTTGTTCCACTTTTGGGAGCTGTATCCTCACTTTTGGAGGGTGGGTGTTAAAGTTTATCATCCATGGCGAGCTTTTGTGACATAGCTCTAGTGACAGCACAGGCAGGGAATAAATTTGGAAATTCCTTTTCTAATTGCTCTGTGTTATTATACTCACATGGTTTATCTGTCAAAATTGCATTGGCTACTACCTTTTCACCAGCTAGGTCATTGCCTAGCAACAGAGATGCCTCCTCTACAGGTAGAGTAGGTCTGACCCCTACTATGACCGACCCAGAAACTAAATCTGACTTCAAATTAATTTTGTGGAGAGGGACAGTAATAAATCCACACTCAACCCCCTGAATTAATACATTTGCCCCTGTGGAAGTAGAGTCCAATAATGGCAAAACTCCATCAAGAAGCAACGACTGAGTTGCGCCTGTGTCACGCAAAATTTCAATTTTGACGGGTGGATGAGCTGAATTCCCATCTAGGGAAATAAACCCCTCAGACACGAATGGAAGGTATTCTTCCTTAATTTGGTGGTTAGAATTAGGCCGTAAAGTCACGACTACCTCAGGAGAATTCTCTACATTGGCTAAGGCATTGGAGGCTGTTTCAGTCTCCTTTAATTTTGCCAATTGGAAGCAATTTGCCATTGTGTGGCCCTTTTTGTGACAGAAACCACAAATTATGTCTTTAAAGGCAGCTTTGTTTGAGCTGACCTGGTCGTTCGTTTGACGACTTGAATCTGGTTGTTTTTTACCAGAATTTGTTGGAGAGATAGAACCAGACTGAGATCCACTGTTACCTGTTGTGCCACTACTATTGCCATATTTCTTATTTGGCCTACTATACTGACCCCTGTTTTGAGTCTGACCCACTTTACCGAATTTATGGGTAAGTGCATACTGATCAGCCAAATTCGCCACTTCCTTCAAGTTGTCAGCCTTATTTTCCTCAAGGTGAGTCTAAATGTCATCATTCACACACCGTTTGAATTCCTCGACCAGCATCAGTTGTCTTAAGGCGTCAAATGTGGAGACCTTTTTGGAAGCACACCATCTATCGAAATGCCTTTCTTTTTGATAAGCAAACTCTACGTAGGTTTGTGTATCCGCCTTACGATACTTTCTAAATTTTTGGCGATAAGCTTCGGGCACCAATTCATAGGCTTGTAATATGGCCTTTTTAACCTATCATAATCCATGCTGTCCTCTATTGACAGAGCGGAATACACTTCTTGAGCCTTGCCTGTGAAATTACTCTGGATGAGTATGGACCGTTTATCTCTTGGCCACTTTAGTTGCTCACCCAGCTTTTCGAAATGGTTAAAGAATTTCTCCACATTATCCTCCTGAAATTTGGGGACAAATTTTACGTGCTTAGAAACATCGAATCCCCAGTATCCAAGCCTATTTTAGGGTCTGAGGCTTTTATGACCCCTAACTCTAGTTGCTTCAACCTAAATTCATGTTCTCTTGCCTCCTTTTCCCTCTGCATTTCTCTTTCCTCTTTTTCCTTTTGCATTTGCATTTCTCTTTCCTCTTTTTCCTTTTGCATTTGCATTTCTCTTTCCTCTTTTTCCCTTTCTCTCTCCATTTCTTTTAATCTAACCTCCTTATTCATTTCTATTTCAAGCCTTTTCAATTCAAATGTGTTGTCAGTTGGCACAGTGATAGCTGTTTCCAATACTGTACTAGGCAGGATACTTTCATCCACGAGATATTCTAGAACATATCTTTTAATCTCGTCTTTCCGCATTAAAGGCTGGAATTCAATGCCATAATGTTTTGCGACCTTTACAAAGTCGCAAATGAATCTAGTTCCTCGACTGAGGGAGTAGCCAAGAATTTATCTAAGTTGAATGACATTTTGAAGTTGTATCAAACGTTCAACGAACAACAAACAAGTCTGGACAAACACAGTTGCTTACGATTTACAACAGAATTTCTCGAATTTTCTAGTATTTTTCGTTCCCGGATGTTAGGCCACCAATTCTGTTACGGTTTGTGGTCGCAAGTCAAACCAATAACAGCGAAAGATCACAGAAGAACGAGATTAAAATTCAACAACTTAATGATTATTTACAATCTCCGTATCTTACTTAAATTTACAATAACTAATTAGACTTACTAACAGTCCTTTACTTAATGTTAACCTGGTCTGGTCGAAGGGTTGGTAGTGCATGCACGTCGACGATGGTACAGTAGTAGACCTGCAGCGTGCTGTAGCGTAGGAACTGGTTCCACGAGCGAATGATGACAAGGCTAGGTGACCATGGATGATAACGATCTCAATACACAGTACAGAAACGGCGTAAGGCAATTTATCACAAGTTTGCAGTGTCAGTGGCTGGCTTCAGGTGATTCGGTCAGAGAATAACTTCTCAACAAACGGACAGCAGTATGACAGCGTCTGGTCTCGATGAAGTATTATGATATCTCTCTCCTGTAACAGCTGTTGAACTGCCTTTTATACGCTAGGCTTTCAATGGAGAAATCTCTGGAATTTAATAGAAACTTCCAGTGCACACAGTCGAGCAATTACGAGAACGTTCCTTGTATACACAGCAGTAGTAAACAATGGCACTGTTTCTTAGAAGTGTCGCCAGGCCGCTGCTATAATTGGCACACCACGTAAACAGTTCTTCTAGAGAATTCTAGAAAGACTACGTTGAAGTTGAATTCTCTGGAGCTTTCCATTCGCTCGTCGATGGATTCAATCTGGTATTCCTGAAGAGTCGTCTTGTAACATTGTGGAGTGATGTGTGTCTGTCTTTAGTAGCTGTCCATTCACTTCAGTTTGGGGTTGGCTTACATGAAGTATATACCAATACCAGCGCCATCGTTTACACGGCATTAAATTTTTATTTTCAATCGATTTTTCATATGGTGGGGCACAGTGGTCCTCACGGGGGGGGGGGGCGTGCCCGGCCTGGCTACGGGCCTGTTAGCGGTATCGATAACAATTAAACTAGCCATTTTAAGGCGCACAAGAATTTTCATATTTTTTCACAAAGGAGTTGAAGACGCTGACAACTTTGTTAGGCCTACTTTGTTTAAAATTAAAATTTTCTTTTCACCTCCGAACTCAGATTACGTGTTGTAAAAATACAAGCCAAATAAAAGAAGCCTACATTATTGATCAAATCATTTTTTAAACCAATTTGCTTGAATTTAAAACCGATATAATAAATTATTTAGTTATAAAAGTAGTCTTACTTGTAAAAAAATCATAAATATTCCAAAGACCTAAAATTAAAATAGGATTCCTAAGCACTGCAAATCGTCGTATTTTAGGCAATCAGTAGAATTGATTACTTAATTTTCTCACTGCCCAAACACACATGTCAGCATATGCATGGGTATCTTAATTGCATTAGCCTATAAAACTGTTGCAAGGTTCCCAAGACACCCTGACAATCAGGAAATATGAAAAGTGTCGTTTCATCTCCAGTGCCGGTTTTCCTCTTAAAATCAAGAAACAAATTAAAGAACTTTAGAAAAAAAAAAACTCCAATTAGGGAAAAGTGAGGACTGGATAGGGACAAAATATAAAGTAGGCCTGGTCATGAGTTTACTATATTCATGTACATACTGCTATAACGCATAATCTAAGTGTCCAATTGAAAATAAGCCAAACTGTTTAATATACCGTAAATCATTAGGTACTTGATGGTGGAAAAAAGAGATTTTTTTTTTCACTTTTAGAAAATGCAAGGTAGAGCATCCCTTAACCAAGAATGTTGTTACGGCTTGTGGTCGCAAGTCAAACCAATAACAGCGAAAGATCACAGAAGAAAGAGATTAAAATTCAACAACTTAATGATTATTTACAATCTCCTTATCTTACTTAAATTTACAATAATTAATTAGATTTACTCACAATCCTTTACTTAATGTTATTCTGGTCTGGTCCAAGGGCTGGTAGTGCATGCACGTCGACGATGGTACAGTAGTAGACCTGCAGCGTGCTGTAGCGTAGGAACTGGTTCCACGAGCAAATAACGACAAGGCTAGGCGATGATGGATTATAACAATCTCAATACACAGTGTAGAAACGGCGTAAGGCAATTTATCACAAGTGTTCAGTGTCAGTGGCTGGCTTATGATATCTCAGCAGTGTGACAGTCTGGTCTAGTTGATATCTCTCTCCTATAACAGTTGTTGAACTGCCTTTTATACGCTAGGCTTTTATTCGAGAACTCTCCAGAATTTAACAGAAACTTCTAGTGCCCACAGTCCAGTAATTACGAGAACGTTCCTTAATAGAAACTTCTAGAGCACACAGTAGTTGTAAATAATTGCAGTTTCTTAGAAGTGTTGCCAGGTCGCTGCTATAATTGGGACATTAGGTGAACAGTTCTCACTTCTAGATAGTTCTAGAAAGGCTGCGTTGAAGTTGAATTCTCTGGAACTTTCCATTCGCTCGTCGATGGATTCAATCCGGTGTTCCTGACGGGTCGTCTTGTAACAATGTGTTTAGGATTCATACTTTGAATTAGTTATTTCCTCGTTTCATTTTTATAACACCTACGTCATGTATTACAAGACCCTCTATTACATTTAACAGGTATGGACACTATCAAACTACTGTAATTTCATAGCTAAAAGTTTAATCTCTTGACTAATGTTTCCCTCCTTTTATATATGTTGCAGGGGCGGATCTAGGATTTTTCGTTAGGGGGGGGGGGGGCGCTGACGGCCAAACATCCGCCCGAACGACTATTTAGGCGCCACCATCGGTTGGGGTGGAGCGTAGAGAAAATTTTGAAAAATCGCGACCCCTCAGATACCCGGAAATGGCATTTTCCAGGCTTGTAAGTAGAGTCTAAGCAGTCGATATTTTGAGCTTTTGTTTGCCAAAAAATTTTTCCTTCAATTCAAAATGAGAAAATTGCAAAATGATTAGAAAATCACCAAATAAAATCCAGGAGCAAAGTCTATTCATAGTTCACATTCTTGACCGCCGTCATGGAGTGTCCCCTTTCCATTTGAAATTTTTTTGCTGTCCCGAAGGGCTTAAAAAATCGTGCTATATTTTGCTTCCTTTCACACTAAATCCATGTGCTGAAAATGTCTTGATATTCATTCTATCAATGAATAATATTATTTATAATTTTTACGAAAAACGAAATACGACACCTACATTGTTCTATTAATCTGTTTCGTCATAGTTTTCAATATCATAAAAAGATCACAGTTGTGAAGGAAATATTTCCCAATTTCCCTCCCTCTAGCTCTAGGCCTCTAACCCTCACCCTTCCACCCGAACAACATCCCATCCGTCCCTCCTCTCGCCGTTTTATTTTTGATCCCCTTCATTTTTTCAACATCGTCGTCGACCGCGTCCCTAAAATTTCTGTTCGGGCAATCTGCCCCCTGCTGGCTAGGTCAGTGAAAATATGTACCACTACCATTGGATGAAATGGTCTTGTACCTTTCCGGGACAAAAAAAAAACCATACAACGGAATTGAAAACATGCTTATGACTGCGTATCTTTTACGACACTTGTCAGAACTGAAGGTCCACTGAATTTATGCCACTGTCTATATTGCTGCCCGAACTCCCGACTATAGATGAATTTACTCAGTGACGTGCGCAGGAATTTGAGGAGAGGGGGAGACGTAGCCCATAGACAGACTCTCAGCGCTCCGCGCCACCTTCGTTTGGCGCGAAGCGCAAGGAAATTTTGGCTCAAAATGCCTCCCAGGTAGCTGGAAATGGCACTTCCCAGGCCTATTTACCGCATATAAATTTGGGGAAACACTAGCAATATTGTAAAAAATAAACATAGAATACTAGAAATAAGGTGGGACTGTCCCCTTCGCCCCTCCTCTTTGGCTTATAATAGATGATTATTTAAAAAATCATACTCGTCAAATTATAGATCAATAGATAATTTACCGTTTTTTTTTTTTCAGAACTGCTATTTATTTAGTGGTAAACCTTTCGAAGGTAAAACAAGTTTCAAC
>JAIZAY010001086.1:0-21850 GCA_029531755.1 Holothuria leucospilota
AGAAATCGCATCGGGGAGTAATTTGATTCTTACGATCTATCACCCTCGGTCATACCCGGCATTGCATCGTTCTTGGATCGTGTCTGCGTCGGTCAGAGATACAACCAAGTTACTTTGCGAAGGCTGATTTTTTTTTGCCCGCATGCGACACAAAAGCCAAGGATGGAGCATACCTAGTGTTGTTCTCGCAGTACACGAACATTGGCAACGGATCACGGTGAGCAGAGGAGCATATATACACAGTGGAGTACATGGAGCACGGAAGTCTGCAGCCTTATTTACATGTGCCCATATGTGAAACAAGTTTCCACACGGATAGATGACGTCATCGCTATACATACGTAGTTGCTGACTAAGCACATTTTAAGCTTTTAAGCACGAAAGTACATCTCGACCCAAACTGATGCTGGGTAGCGAGAGGGACCTAACCACGCTCATCACGGTAGGAAACAGCCGATAAAACACTCCTTCCGCCCAGCCATGGGACTAACGTTTCTCCCTAGCTCTCGGTGGCCCCACAATCGCCAATCATTGGCCTTTACGATTTGTTAACAATAGAATCTTCGAACATAAATTCCTCTTCTATTTAAAAGCTCGCATGTTTCTCAGGTCATGGTGCCAAGAGTTTGAATTTGCTAGCCTGTTAACAATCTTAGCTTCGGAAATAATTTATTCGGTCAATGTCGTGACTTTTGCTAGTTGTGACTTTTACTGAAACCAAACCGGTTACGTAATCAAGGTGATTGTATGGGAGGCCAAAGCTTATACTGTACCTGTATAGGAAGTCAGTGCAGGGAGATAATAACATCCGGATGACACTTCCTGGTCAGTGCATATTCCTTTTGTGTTATTTTGTGTGTAAGTAGTGTACCCATGTTTGCTATTAGTAAAAACTTATACTGTAATTATAGCGTGTCAGTGCATTTTCCTTCTGCATAAACATTGTGCGTAAAACTAGCATGCTAATATCAGGCGACTTGCTGTGTATCCTTTGTAGAACTGGCCTGCTGGTTTTTCTTGTCGGAATAGGCTCGATAATCGTTTTCTACGTCTCACGTGGGGTACGTTATTGTTGATATTTTGTATTGGTCATTCTCATATCCATACACACTCCCCTCTATATGTTTTTCTCGTTACGGCAAATGCATCCATTTGTAAGCAAGAGTAATGGTCACGACCGCTATCACCATCAGCTTGATCGCAGTTGCTAGGCTATTGTGTGTTTTATCCATAAATTTTTGACAAAAGTCATCCTCTTAAACCCAACAACAAAAGAAACAAGTTAAGCGCGTTTTCCTAAATGCAGACTTCAAGTTAGCCTATGTTATCATGGAAATATACTTACCCAACCTCCTCGTTGTTTGATCCACTGTGTACAACGGTCTTCAACGTATTCTCCAACAAACTGTGCGAGTTGTCCACTTGTATGTTTATCCTTGCCTTGTTCGCGACTTCGTTGGGCGCATTTTCTGACAAATACATAAGCCATCACGATTCTACCCCAACTGAATAATCCGTCTTTAAACATTGCGTCCAATGTAGCTTTGATAGTTTCTTTGTCACATTGGTGAACATGGTTTATCATTTCATTTAAAGCCGTCTCGAGCTTTTCGTCAATTTCTTTCCCCACACGGTAAAGGGTTTTGGTGTAAGGTGACGTTTGGGGCTTACATTTACCATTTACAAAATACCTTCCAAGTTCCCGTGCGATTTTCTCTATTTCACCCATCGCGTCTACATATACTCTTGTCAGTCACTGGTCAAAACCTTTCCATAAAAATAAAAGAATTACGCCATTCAACGTGTTTTAGCATGTTTCAACCTTCCATGACGCAATTTGAGGAGATTTCAAACGGGGCTGAGGCAGCCCTAGGATGTCCCGAAAAACGGGGCTGTCGGCCTCTACATTGGAGGCCGATCGGCCTCCTGAGGGGGGGAGCCCCGGCATGATAGGCACTACTTCCGTAATTTCATCAACACTGCTGACCCTTTGTTTGAAAGTAAAAACCAGTTTTTGATTTCATGAAACGATGCGTTTGATGTAAACGTTTCAGAGGCATCTGACTTTTTCAAATTTCACATTGGCTAATTATATTCCGTATTTATTTGAAGATTAAAACAACAGATGGAAAATAAATGAATGAATGAATCTGACGAGATTCAGCACTTTCTAATAAATTCAAGTTCAGTTTGGGCAACAGTAACGTTATTGTTACTAGCTCGAGAACCACAGATATTTGAATTCATGAAAAATTTCACCAAAATCTCTAGACTTATTTTGTCTTTCAGGATTTAAAAGTAAGCTATTGCTTGAACCCTTCTTTTAAAGTTTGATTATAGTTCAATACAGATTTCAAGCCTTGTCTTTTACATCTTAAATCTTGGATGCCCATGCCAAATTGCAAAGTGTAACTTAACTTGCTCTGCCATCAATGGTTACAATTCTATAATTAATGGATTTCTTGAGTTGAGGCTTGCTTAAGTAGTTAAGTATAAAGCAAACATCAGTTGTATGAGATTATGCAAATGCAATTCTAGTGGTTAAAATGGATCTCAGCTAGAGGGACCCCCCGTTGACAGAAAAAAAGCAAAAATAAAAAGGAAATAAAGAAAGGAAAATATCTTTAGTGCATGAAGATCCTCAGGGAAATAGAAATTATACAACATTTAGGATCTAAGCCTTCTGCTGAGAGACCAAATACATACGTCTACCTTCAAGTGCTGAATTCAATAGAATCAATATGTGCACTTTGTATAATAACACCAGTACTGCAGACTTGCCCCCAGTGTATCTTTCGTAACAGAAATTAACTGGGCATGTGTATGTGTCACGTAGTGTACTGTGTATGGGGTCTATATCACTCAAGGTGGTCAAATTTCTCCGACCCCTGATATTCAAGCCCTGAGGCAGGTGGGTCACGGTCCTCATTTGGAACATAGATCGAAAAATAAACTCACATAGCCTATGAAAAGTGGTGCCGGCACAAGATGCCGATTACGTAATGCCTAAGCGATTATTGACCAAAATTTGAATGATCCCAAACGTTACACAAGTTCTGTAGGGGAGTTAGGTGTCTGTGAAGTGACTTTATGAACAAATCATGGGATGTATTTTATTTGTTTTGTCTCTCAAACTTTTCGTCAACTGCAAAAATTCGCGCACCACGCCCTCCTTTACCTTTAATTATATTTTCTTCAACACCATTTCAAACAATTTGGCTTTATCAAAGTTGAATATCTCAAAAATTATCGATTTTGTATGCTGACGTGATTTTAAAGTAACACAAATTTACCATGTAGAAGATTCTTAATTCGGGGTGGCCATGTTAACAGACATATTTTGGTAGACAATTGTAAGTATGTCAGTGCTAAACCTCCGTGTACTTTATACTAATGCCAAATATTTTTTAAAGCAACATTTCCCGGTGATTGGCACACAAATTAGTAGCACGATAATACCCACCCCATGCAGTACTGATACTGTAACTTTATTGCCTTTAAGAAGCCAAAAAGAGGTTTTCTCTCCAGTATATTGGCATATTTTTCATTGACGTAAAATACGCAAAACATAAAGTATTGAAGGCTACAAGCATATTTAGGCAAAGGTATTTAAACCATGTAAAGGATATTGTTGCTATGGGTCCCTTTACTGATGGTTTCTTAACATTTTACCTGCATCACATAGCATGCAACTGAAATATACAATTACGAAGTTCCATAAAGGTGCAGAACAACCTGATCGCAGTCCATTGTAGTCTACATTCGGCGAGACCATTTGATCTGGCATGCATTTTCATTGAATTATGAAATTATAACCTTCTTCATCACAATTCAACCATGACTGGTACCAGAGGGAGATAAGCCGATGTGTTCCCATCAGCAAATTTTCTATTTACTTTCGGACCCATAGTGAGTACGATAAAGTCTGACACATTATAAGCCGAGGAACAGTCGCCCCGACATGTTACCTTTTGTTGCTCTAAAGGAGAGCAAATCCTTGAATACGAACACAACGGGGGGGGGGTTCGCTCACTGAAGAGTTTCATTGCTTTGTTTCGTACTTTCGTCTCATGCAGTGAATAATATTATGTCCTTCCACCATACTAAGTAATCAAACCACTCTCATAGTTTATGCTGAGGTTGCAATTGTCATCCTCATTAACAAAGCCTAGTTTTTTAAAAGGCTGGATGAACTGCAAAAAATATCCACTAGTAGGGACGGGGTCCATTTTTGTATTTTGCTCATTATCAATACAGGGTTCGCTTAAAGCGAAAATGGGTAAATGCTATCATTGTACCTAAAGATCCGTTAATTTTCTGACCACGAAATAGTAACTTCTAGGAGAGATGCCACCAGAAGGCATATTCCCCTCCTCTTGGCGGGAAAGTCGTACAGTTTCTCTCAGGAGCAACGACACGACTAGTAGTGGCAGACTTGATTTCGCAAAATGACCACCCCCTTTTTTATGATCCTACATTTGTTTTGCTATCCCTAGTAAATATCCCAGAACTTGAAATTGTCTTAAATTCAGAGCCTCAGATTTTTAAGTGCTTTGCTTGCGTAAGATTTTGCTTTTCGTCATCCTTTCGGCAGTCCTTCGGCTGACTTTGCCGTCAGGGAGAATGGCCCCTGTTGGGAAGTTTCTGATGCCATTCTTGACTTCTTGTGCATGTTGGACATGTGAGAAGACAAAAAGTTGCATAAGTTTACTTCTTAGCTCCTTCATAGTGAAATTATTTATTGATAGGAGAAATACCAGATCATGTTTTCAAAGACACGTTCATTACTTTTCCTTTTCACACTTGCAAGTGTTAATTTCCACAATATGAAATCTTGAAATAAGAAAAGGTCAGATTTACTGACAAGGTCTTCGAGGTGCAATCGGTTATTAATTGGGGTCAAAATTTTCTAAGTACCCTACTTGCAAACTGATGGTAGTACTCCACACATACAGTGCCACAAATGAGCCCCTTAACATTGTACTACAAGAAATCTCTCCCTCCCCCTTTTCCGTACCTGGCACGGCCTCATCCACCAGTCAATGATGAACTGTTTGTGCAGATTTTCGTTCAAAGTTAGTAAAGATACGATAACAGTGCAGAGCTTGGGGTGCTCTCAGTGTCATTTGGAAGTCAGCTGAAAGCTCTCTGTAAGTGTCTACATTTTGTTGATACCTTAGCTTTCGGGGGATTTCGTCCTGGTTCCCACCATAATGATACTACTGGATCGCGTGGGGGTCCTATGGCGGTCCATGGACCCCTTGCCTTTCGCAGACTAGTCCGTGCTGTACGTTCATGATGGGTTCATTCCCGCTTGCTCAGCTGAAGGAGCATTGTTACAACCTTCCCCAGCTCACTTACGGAAAAAAAACCCCTACACGCCTATATCGCAAGGGAAAGGCAAAACTACCACCGCGGAGGGGAACAACTTCTGCCCGCATGTGGATACTAAACGACTTCCTGAGGCTGTCTGACTAAGCTATAGCTATGTACATGTATGTAAATATATTAATAGCTTTTCTCTAAGTACAAAGAGTCGAACACTCCTTAAAATAGAGAACTGCAATGTTAAATACATCCGTGGTTTTCCTAGATCATCTGAAACTCTGAACACATGAACATAATGTGGCTTCGCTTCCTGGACCTTGCCAGGGTTTTGCGCTTGGACCCACCAGGAGCTATACGGCAGGCTCTAGATTCCAGCCATTACGACTCTTCCTGTGCAAGCATAGCGTGGTTTCAGTTTAAAAGCGTTTCAGTTAAAAGCGTTCCACGACCTCTGCCACGACGGACCAGGGAGTTGTTATCCAAATAACTCCCTAGACTGATCCCCTGTTGAATATACTTCTAATATTTTATTGATTGTTGGGTTAAATTAATACCGACCAGGATGGCATGGTAACTGTAACTTCGGGATAAAAAATCGTCTCCTAGGGCCAACACGTCTCACCGAGCAAAATAATGAGAAGTGACCTCATTTAACTTCAATAAGTGTTCTTTCGGTTTCTCTTTACGACCTCAACGGCACGACAAGTTTCTCTAAACTAACACGAATTTTCTTACGTCATTAAACAATATTTAGTACTATAACGATATCTTGCACTGTAACGATATCTTGCACCGTGACCGTTCACTATGAAGAATACAGAACATACATATCAAACTAAAAAAATACGAAACATGGAAAAATAGAACTTCTATCAAATACGAAAATATATGAAGTCTGTAATAAAGGTATACAAAAATAAACATTTATAGTTTCAATCGGAATAATTCAATGTGGGTACATGATTCTGCAAGATTGGCAATCTAAAAGTTATTACACTTACATTCTACATTTACAAATGGGTGCGGCACTGAAGCTTGCCTGACTTCACGGTGCATAAACAGGTACTAAATATATAGCATCCCACAAAACTATCTTAAGCTCAGACGCACATCAAAAACAATTATTAAAACACGCGACACTATGAAAGATTGACTAAGATAGAAAACAAGATAATTACCTGTTGTTGCGCCTCCTGGCTACGAATTATGGCTCTAGATAGCCCGCCTTCACTGAGTGAAGATCTACAAATGTCAGATACAACGATCAGGATAGCCGCCGCACCTAGTTAAGCACACGTCGGCAGTCACGTCTGACTGCGTTTAGATAAATATTGCTTAAGAGGTCATAAACTCTGCTCTCGTACTATGAGCAGAAATCACGAGGTCGCGCCATTATAGGTAACTTAACCTGCCACAACAGTCATGTTCATTTAAGATTAAACGAAAACATTAATATCATTTTTGATGATTTTTCGACAGGTGAAAAGGTTCAGAAGAAAATACAGACAATGGGTGGTAATGTATATTATACTGTTTCGCGAAATTGTGAAATGAAAGGAGATATTACTATATTTGAATAAGCTATAATTTTGCAAGTTCTAACTTTCAAGGGACACACTCTGTAGCAACTATACACCTATCCTTGAAAGTACTTTTTCTTGATTAAAATGAAGCAGAATGAATACGAGAGAAAATAATGCGAGAGTAGAAAAGTAACATTATATCCTTGCATTATTTTGTAACCGTTGCTGCTCGGAAAGTTTTTGCCGGGGTCACATAAATGACATGTGAGAAGACGCAGTCCAGTCGTTTTTCCTAAATGTGTGATAAAGGGCCCTATTAAACATTTTATTTGTAGGTTTATGAATAATGTTTGTATTCTGTCACTTTGTCTACACGTAAAGACAATTCTGAAGGGAAAATGGAAAATCTTGTATCAGTGATAGTGACCCGAAGCTTTGGCAGGGTCATCGGGTTGCGACAATACTTCCAACACCAATTTTTGGGCTCGCGAGGGGCCCCTCACATTTTGAGGAAAAGAACGGAGTAAACTATTGGGCATGTGGTCACCACTGGAGATAACATACCTAATCGTATCAACTACGACTCCCAGACGGAACGGAAGAAAGTCACCTCAGGGGTACCCTTTACCGACTGGGAGCTTTGCTCCTTATCCCCACTTGTTGTTACACCTGTTGTAGAATTTTGTAGAGAATTAAACATCACAAAACAGCGCCACCATTCATAATTTTCACTGAAAAGCCCCTTTTCGTTTTTCAGCTGTACGAACTCTTCCAACAATATGACCAGGATGGTTAAAGTATCAACGTGAGGCGAAGTGTTGAATAGTAAATCGTGATGGCTAAGGTATGATGTCAGCAACGGACCCAGTGTTGTGTCAGCTTTATAATTGAAGCTATGTACACCTTATTGACCTACGTCAGCTTCTACAACGATGTACGCCTTTTCTAATAGGTGGAAGCTATTTACCCGACAGTCGGGAAAATAACACGACTGTTCTTCCTTATTTTCCCGACGATTGGCCAAAGTGATGGCGCTATCCTAAATGTGTAGCCACTAAAAATACTTGAATAGTATGTCGGGAAAATAAGGTTAACTTTACTTTCCCGACAGTCGGGAAAATTATCGGACATGCTTCCTTATTTTTCCGACTGTGGACGAAAGTAACGGGGCTATTCTAAGTCTGTAGCCTCAGAAAATATTTGAATTGTAAGTCGGGAAACTAATGGTCCTTATCTGTCCTACCGGCGAGCCTAGGGAGCAGTGGCGTGTGCAAGTTTTTTTTTTTTTTTGAAAATGAGAAGTTCGCTAGAAGAAAAATGGTGCCACCAAATAACAGTTTGAAGCCTGTTCTGGATCGACTTCAGAATTTTGTTAAATTTGCAACATGCAGACAACTATTGAGTGCAAAACTCCTTCAGATTGTATTTCTTGTTTCCTTCCTTTATATTCTTGTTTGCTGTTTCTACTGTTCTACAAACAACTATGCTAAACACAGAAAACGTTTCTTCTGATAGTTTTTAAAATAATCTGATGCGACTCAATGAGAATTGTCTGGAATTTTGTCCTGAGTAGTGTACTCTGATAAGTCATCGAAGCTATGAAGTTCAGTGTGCTGATCTGTAAGTAGTAGCCACACGTACGTACGTGCACACCACAGAATTATATATTGTTCTGTGGTAGGCCTACACACACGCACACCGCACCGCGCCAACTAACATTTCTTGTACGTCACAAGCTCTTACGCGTTGGGGTGATATGATTGGTCGATTGCTGTCGGGAAAATAAGAAAACTAAACTTCCAATTTGCCCGACTGTCGGGCAAATAGCCACAACGTTTCTAATGTAGTTGACGAGGATGCGTTAAACTGGGAAATTTCCTTACATAGCATAACATTTTGATAAGCTTAACACGTTGCATAGCAAATACAAGTGAAATGAGTTCACTGGTGATACGATTTATACAACAAGCATTAATAATGGGTATTATGAACAAAATGTTCCGGGGGGGGGGGGCACGGGCACTTTAAAAATTGAACCGATCGGGGTTCTCAGGACAGGAAACTAGAATCTGGAAAAGCAATTTAACTAGCTCTGGTTCAAATTTCAACCAAATTGGTTTGATTTTGATCGGTTCAAAACTGAATCGACCATTGTAAGCGCGTGTAGTTAAGTAAAACTGGGCAGGAATCCGTGCAGGATTTGAGAGAGATGATAAGTGTTGTATAAATTTAGATTAAATTAGATTAATATACTTTCTGTTCCGTCGTCGTAAGTTTCTAGATTTAACTAGGAGCAAAATTTCATTCAAGCAGCTTGTTCATCATATTTGACCGTAACTATCACAAGTTCCTTCGTGACAGATATGCACTTTCTCTTGCTCATTATTTTACACTGATGAGTAGGTTTTATGAACAAATGTAAGCCGTGAATTTTTGGGTGTGGGGTGGGGCAGGGGTGGGGAGTGGAGCTGTGAATTTTCCTGAAAATAGCGGTTTTGACCACATGGATGATATCAAGTGTATTATAAAAGAATTACTGCTGTTCGTTTATATTTACTGGCGTTGAGACAGAGGGAGCTGGTTTAAGCAGGGAGGTGATGTTAGGCTAATACTACCTCCCTGGTTTAAGTGAGATAGTTGATGGGAAGGATGACGGCTGAGATAATTCATAATGCCCAGAAACCGACAAAAGTGTCCATTAAATTGGTCAGATTGACCAAAATCTGAGAATATTCCAAGAATCCAGGATATATTTTACTAAAGATATGTTCGCATGTAAACTGATACGTAATGTGTGCGTAGTATAGGCTGATACAACAATGCGACAAATTAAAAAAAGAAAAACTTTCATCCATTTGATATGGTACTGTAAATATAAATATCTACCTGTTGTGTGAAACCACGACGGTAAATTAATTAGAGAGTTCCTAGCCTGAGGGAGCATTTCCCATTTTACACAATTTGTAGCTTTTAAAATTAAAACAGTGAGTTCAAGACCGACTCATGGTCTTTCCATAGCTAACTTGCATCTTTTACTCACCCTGATTGGGTCATGCAGGACAGTCGCGACCGGGGGGTGTGGGGGTGTCTCACCCCCTCCCCAGTTCGTCAGAGCGACCATAGTCGGAAATCTGAAATACCAGTTGGAATTTCTGATAACACATTTTTCCGACTGAGCCTACGTTAACTTTGTATATATTTTCCAACTAGATCGAATGAGAATAATGCCAAACGTTATTTTCCTCACGTAAAATCGAATCAAAACTGTCCTTTTTTCGCAAATTCTTCTCAAGCTATTAAAATTTTCGCGCGCTCCGAGCGCTTCAAACCTTACCTCAGTGTTGTTCTTATTATCAATATCTTCCGATAGCAACTTTCGGAGAAGCACAACAGCAGAAGTTGAAAGCTGTTTTCAAATTACCAGGTAAAAGGTTGGCTTTTGAGTGGCATGTTGATTTGTTGGGCAATTGAAAGTATCTCGATTCTGAATGCAGGTTTTGTCAAGGAAATCTTATTTCATAAAGATTTCGGCGCGCTTAAGAGAGTGGGCTTTGACCAGTTTCAATATTAATATTTAGTTGTTGGTCTTCAGCCTTCAATTTTAATCATGCAGTACACTTTAATGATCTAATATTTGCCATTTTAATGGCTATGCTTTAAGCAATGGCGACACAGTGTAGGGTTACTGTATAAAGTACAAGGAATTCTGTCAGTGGTCAGTTCTGTTAACATAATACATATAATTTATAATTTCTATTTTTAATTCCATATATTACTCTTAATTGGTTTATATTACGTTATTGCGGCCATTTATACTTGAAATTAATTCATTATAAGACATAGAATTAGGATCGGAGCCGTTTTGTTAAAAACCTACACTCAGTTTTCACACATTAATCTCTACAAATACCATTATCAATAGAAATGTAGCAGCAAAATGGAAAAAATAAACAAAACAAAAAGAAAAAAAAATCTACTATAAAATAATTTTTAGTGTATAGATGGTATCAAACGTACCTTTGTATGATTCATAATGGTTAAATTGTTAATAAATTGTTAAAACTGGACGTGTTCTATGCATCTCTCCTCACTGTATATACACTTTGTAAACATGTAAGCTATTCAAACCGGTACAAGAAATTGAGGTTGACGCGTTGACATAGCGTTGACATATAGTAATGGAATTCTTTAGATAAGATATTGTAAATCTCGTCCCCCCCCCCTTTTTTTTTTCTTTTTTTTTAATGGCTTGCCGTACTGCAATAGCAGACATGATAGTTTACGGGGCATTTATTGCATCAACAAGCTTAAGATTAAAATTATCACAGGGTATAAATTATACAGAATGTTTGGTAGTAAATATAGATATCTCAATTGCAAGTTATAGGTGTGGTCTGTGCATCACACCTATTAACTGCTCTTCATAATCTGACAAACAGTGACATCGGCACCAATTCTTTACATGAAAAATGCTTAAAGGAATTGTTATGGTGAATATACATATACTGTAAGGGTAATTTATCTAGGGAAAATGCAATGAACTCGCTTTAAAGAGCGATAATTGACAATGAAACCAAGGGGAAAACACTTGAAAAGGAGATGGGGTCTTTAGTTACCTCACTGTAACTATTTTTTTCATGATCAGGTAATATATTTGAAAATTTCAAACAATAAAAACCGTACAAATTTTTGTTAAAAGGCGGGGGGGGGGGGGGAGGTTACGCACGTATAACCGGATATAAGAAAATTAAGAATTCTATCCTTTTGGCCTTTAGAAAGTTTCTTTCTGTCGTAAGATGTGTGTCATATTATATTATAAGTAGCTGTTATATTATTGCATAGTAAACATCTTCTCCTTCAGAATCAAATGCCAATCAACTAAACATTTATTTTAAAGACAAAGTAGATAAAGGCGCAAATGACCATTAAAGGTGACATAATGTTAAAGTTTATGAAGTTGTAGTTAAGTTGTGACAATGACGACAACAGTATAGTTATGTAATTCGTCTCCTAATCATTAGGTCACGGAAATGATTTCTTGGAATGTCCCTTAATAACTATTTTGTTCTCTGAAAAATTGTAGGAGGTTATGCTATAAAGTTAAATCAATTCAACCCCCACCCCACTTAAACTCCTGCTTAAACCTTTCATTCTCTTACTTGTAGTGTTGTAGTATACTTGTAATACCTTTTTCCTTGTGGTCGCTATCCTTTGCACACTTTTACTTTTCTTCCCTTTAACGGGGGGGGGGGGGGGTGACTTACCTTGATTTCACTTGAGGTGTTAAGCTGACAAAGTAATTTTCTTCTCCCTGGTTTCATCCGTTCTTAAAACTCTAGGGTCTTTGACAGTGTAGTGTAAATAATTGCGTTCAACTGGATTATCCGTTCTTTATGCGTAAAGGCTCAGTGACTTACCTAGGATAGTTTCACCACCGGATATGATCCTCCTTTTATCTTTCTAGGCAGTGGCGTAGCTAGAGGGGGCAGGGGGCGGTGCCCCCCCCCCCCTCCCTCACAAAGCCTCCGAAGGTCTCTGTCGGAAATTTCTAGTCTCCGTCGGAAAAAAAAATAAAAAAAATTCATTTGAAACACTTACAACACTTCTTATGTATTTAAGCAGCACTACACATCGATATGTCAACGTGAAAATCAAAAAATCAAAAGCCGGTCTCAAAATTGCCCGAAAAGCAAAAAAGAAAAAAAAAAGGGTCCCCATTCGAATCGTACAAGTATCAAGATAATAATCTGTTGGAATTTTTTTGCTTTTGCCCCCCCCCCCCCTCCAAAAAAATATCCACATACGCCACTGTTTCTAGGAAAGATGCGTCATGTTACCTAAAGAAGATTTCTCATTCATTCACGGGAATAGTGTGAAGTTTCGTAAATTTTGAAATTAAAATAGGTTGAAAACTAATTCTCACTATTAACTGAAAGGTGCTTACTTCATGTTTTGGGTCTAAAGCGACCCTCCCTTCTCCCTCCCCCCTCCCCCCACAAACACTTCCATTGGAGATATTTTGTGTGGATGTAAAGTCGCAAAGATAAAAAATGACCTTTCTTGGACCAAATTTAAACCGGTCATATGTGCAGATTGTTTGCTTTCTTACTTGATTGTTTTTTACTTTTCGATGTTGTTTGGGGAAGCGAGATAGTCTACAGGAAGTTTGCCCTCAATCTGTAATAAAAAGTTTTAATTATTGTTAGATTACCAAAATGATGGTATCTTTAGCAAAGCTAGGGTCTTATTATATGATAAAAATTTTCATTACATAGTGATTTTTACATGGATTGGCACCACTTCAAGTTTGGTAAACTGGACCCCACTTCTTAAGACACTAAGTTCCACTCAACTTAAAATCTGAAAAACCCCCTTGTGTCTGTTTGTGTCGTCATGACAACATGTAAATTACTTTGAACTATCATTTAAAGCGTCAAAAGGTCAAAGGTTAAAAGCCTAGTGACATTGAATAAACAGTGATGAGTAAAACATACAGGAAGTATAGACTGGGGTTACTCGGGACGTTGTTTCGGATGAATTCTGATGTGTTTAGGCTAGCCCTGGCTCTAAGCGTACAAGTAACCATTCACTGGTACCAATCGTATTGTGCTTATGTGATTAGCGTTTAAGCGCCAACATGATTTCATTTTTGATATGATTTAAATTTTTCTTATCTTTAGCTACCAAGATATCTCAAACAGTAAACGGAAGCTTCGTACAACTTCAGATGGGTAGATGGAATCTTAATCAGAAGAAGAAATGAATAAAAGTAAAACACAATTGACATGTCATTCATCTCATTTTACAATTTTTCTGCTCGCAAAGCATCGGCGTCTCTAAAACTAAAGCAACGACCAGTTTTAGTGTCACTTGAAATGAATTATGACTTATTGAGAATTTAAAAGATTGATCAATCCTTAGTATTTTCAACAAGAGTAGGCTTAAGGTGATTGCATTTAGAAGTTGGTCACATTTCCTACTCTTCGTTTAGCATTATCGCCCAGTTAAGGGCCGGATGTATCTCTCTGGGTGGCCTAGATTTTAAAGTTGTCATCACCGCTAATTGTAACTCTATACCCTCATCATTTTCCTCTAATTTACCTAAAAACAAATAATAAACAATAATTTTGGTGGCGGGCGCAAAGGTATAATGTGTTTTATGCTCAAAAGTTTGGGTGTTAGTCTTCTACATACAAAGTGTAGTCAAATTCCTGAAAAATATATAATCACATTTCACGTATTATACCTGGTTCGTTTCCAGTTCCGATGTTTGTTTTCATAACTTAAAATATCGTCCAAATTACAGGGGGATTCAGGATTTTCGGATTTAGGACTGTTTTTAGAGAGGAGAGACGGAGGATTTTAGGCATGGAATAGAAGCAATCGTAAGAACAACTAATACAGCTATTAACCCTCTAAAACAGGGAGACTTATTATGCGCAAAGTCTGGATGCTATAATATGGGATTTTTAGGTTGCGACGACTTCATACGGGGGTTGAAGTCTTTCCTTCTGAGGGTCAGTTGCCCGCTCGATGAATGTATATTACTCCTATACTCCTATACTGGCTGCAATTGTGATACAAGAGTAGTTACGTGAAAATAGACGTTCATATTTCCCACCTGCTACGACGGTAAGAGAGTCAGAAGTCTAGGTGACCAGAAGACAAGAGAAGAAGCCTCTGGGACCTTCGATATTTTGAAGTTTTAGGCATTAGACTAGAGGATTATGCCATCATGAAATTGCACTGGATGGGAGATTTAAACATACTTCCGAGATTAAGTACAGTCGGTCGGATAATATATGAGTAAGGAAGTTTGTTGGTGGAGGGGGGGGGGGTTAATAGTCAAAACAAAAATAACGGAGTTATGGTAGTCACTCGTTTGAAATGCTAAGGGAAGCCACACTGGGAATGCCGTAGGTGTAGGTAGCAAGGTCGGTGGGGGGGGGGGGGGTAGCAAGGTCGGTGAGGGGGGTTTGGAGCAAAAGTACCGGTCACAAACCTGGGAGACTAAAGTGTGTTTGCGCCACCTTAGACAAAGTCCAAAATTTCTTGTTGGTGAACATCGTAAAATGGAGTAAACATTTTTGCAAATGTACGAAACTTTAGCAATAAATTTACTTAAAAAGTGCACAAAATGTAGCAATAAATTACACCTAAGGTCCTCAAATACTTTCTTTCCGAAAAGCAGGGAACACCTTCCAGAACTTCCCCGGATAAAGGATCTGAAACAGCCTTCTATACTTATGCGGAATAAAGGTGGAAATCTGTTAGTTTCATGCAGTTTTGAATCCCTTTCTCGTTTTACGCAAAACACGAGCTCACTACCCGCTGTTAGGGTGCCTCCTCCCAATTACCTGCTGTCACAAAGGTTTTAACAAGATAGTGATAACGTTTAGTAAAAATTATATCCGCGGAACTCGTAGCGAAGGCGAGGAGCACGTACCAGTCATTTTTCAGTTCAGAACCCCCTCCTCTTTGGCATAAAGTGGTGCAATTACATGCAAGCATATTTTGTTAATTTAGTACTTGTCTGAACAAAATTACGATAAGTGTAGATCTTTGATGGACTGATTCCAGATACCGTTATATTCCCCCTTCGACCACCCCTTATTTTCTACTTTCGTTCGAAACAACGACGCACTTATATCAGTCTAGCAGCACATGCTGCAAGACTGGTCAATTTTACATTGAAATGGCTTACACCTTGCTAGCAGCGGAACCCTTTGGCTGGGCTTCAATCTCATAATCGAAACGTCGTGTTTTTGAGCCTTATAGGACAGCGCAGTTATCTTAGGCAACATATTTTATTTTATTAACCAAACGTTCGATTTTTTTAATAAAGAGGATAAATCATTTTCTTCAATGGAAGCTGCTTATTTGCTCAGGTGTCGGTTTTGTGCACAAGACTTTGTTCACATGAAAGGAAAGTTAAATTATGGATAGGTCTAGTTTACGTAATGTGGTCAAACTATACAGTACAGTATATGTCAGTTGTTGCATACGCCTTTTCACTCCTGCCTGCTTGAAGCAGTGAGGAATGAAAGAAGCAATCACCATTAACACTGTACCGAGTTCCTTTGTATTGGACTCATCGTACGCCTGTTACGGAATGATGGAGCCACTTGTTACAATTCTAGAAAAATTCACCAAACAAAGCTTTGCTCGCTTGACAATCTTTCCATGTTTTCTCATTGTAGCCCATGTCTCACATAATCAAGAAACACAAAACTCATAATACAAAGAAGGGAGATCTATCTCCCTAGTGAAAGTGTAATGAAGTACACAGGACTAACTCTGTCCCCTAAAAGTTCAGAGAGTGTACCGATTAATCATGACGCAAATTACACGAGGGTCTGAATTGAGGTTAATTTTCATCCCGTGTTCACCACCAAAGCAAACTAACTTGGTTCATTTGCCAGTCTAAAAGGGCAGAGTAACAGGTATGATATTTCACCTTCCAGCCCCACCCGGCATCCCCCACCCCTCTTTTGTCATCTTGATTATGCGCACTTGCTATCTCGAACTCTCACTATACATCACCTATACCTTATCTAAAACGTTTACACTTCGCTAAAGTTGGGTCAGCTTTGAGTTAAATATGACTAGGATTAATCAAATTATATATATATATATATATATATTATATCATTGTGAATAGGAATTTAACGAGTTAACAATGTATGGGATGTAACTGTAACTGTCAAGCTCCAGTGTGATTAGCACTTTAAATCCCGTAAATGCTTATTCGCTACATAACCTTTGCTTGGTTACAGCTGTAAACGTTAGTATCTGCCCACGCCTAAACTTGCTTGTACTGCCTACTAACCATCGCAAAATAGAGTGTGCGCACTTTAAAGTATTTGCAGCAAGTAAAAACTTGCTCGATCCAGGGTAAATTGCACTTAACAGTGTATTATCACGTCTTCTTGGAAAAGACTAGAAGAAATAGCGAAAACTGCTACAGTCACATTATTTCCTCTCTTTAATAAAATTTTAATTGATATTTCACTCTATTGTTTTACTCGTAATACCTGCATTCATACAAATTTCAGTGATAGGGAGAAGGTTATTAAGGAAACAGTCAGTGTGCTTTGTGACCGACCAGTCGTAACTACTTTTGAGACTATAACCAATTTTCTGTCAACACAAGACTGCACATTCGCTGTTTGTCTGCACTTTCCAATCAAAAAGTCAATTACGCAAATGGAGGGCGCTACACAAGTTCTCATGAATAGTCAAAGGCTTTCGATTGTAATTCTTAACTATGACATCCTTGTTTAACCACCCTGGTAGACAGGTGCGGAACAAGGATTTTCCAAAGGAGGATTTGCCAGGCTGGATCGAGGAGCTGGAATAGGAACCACGGATGACGGCATGGATTACCCAATAAGGGGGGGGGGGGGTGTAAGCTTGTCAACGTTCCAATACCCCAAACCTCCGACTAAAGGTGACGGGTAGTCAGAAGGATCGATAAAGAAAGTTTCGGGCGCGCGAGGAGTGCCGAAAATTTGGGGAGTTTGTTGAAGATATACTCTGAAATAATTGGATTTCTGTTGACAGGGGTAAATTTAAAAATTTGGTGTAAAGTATAGCCAGGTATGGTATAGTCAGGTAGTGTCAGGTATAGTCAGGTAGTGTCAGTTATAGGTTTTGTATTACATGCCAAGACGATCGCACAGAACACACTGCATTTGGAGGTTGGTATAACTCAAGTAACACTAGGGGTAACTGCAGTAACACATTAGTTACGCTCTGCACAGATAAACTTTCGCTGGCAAATTGGGGCTTCGTTTTTACTCGCATATTTTCTTCAATACTCAACCAAATACCACCAGACATGACAAAAACGTTTCCTTTGAGAGATTTACCTGCAAAACGATACCTCAATCTCTCTAAATGGCCTTAAAATTCTATAAAAATGAGTATCAAAGTTCAGTAACTGTTACGTAATTACTGCTCGTTTTCATGTGTCACTCTCCCTGATTTGAAAGCCAAGTTGGAGATAAGCCGGAAATCACGTGAGACTTCTTCCTAGTCCCTTTCTGTACGATGGAGGTAACTGTGCACTACGAATACAGAGTTTAGACCTCAGGAGAGATAAGAGCGGTCTTTCTTCACACCTTTTGTATAATTAGGAAAGGCTTGAGTAAACAAATCCCAAATGCAGTGAGTTCTGTACAGTCAACCTCTCATGTAGGAGTATAAACAGCAGACTTCACAACGCACGAAGAGCGTGGACAATTTTCTCTGTGAGAGCCTATATATCACTGGAAAGAGCAAAGATGGGGGATCTGAATGCACATTTTATTTTTGTGAAATAATCTCATTTTGTATGCAAATATGCAAATTAGATGACGTCATACGGTTTTTCATAAAAAATCGTATAACACCGATAAAAAAAATACAGACCACTATTCTTTTGTAATTTATGGTACAGGAGATTGTTTGGCTATCTTTTCTCTTTCATTTGATGCCAAATTTGAGGAAATTGGACCAAAAATGAGGAAGATATGACCATTTTACTTTTGCTACACTTTAGCTATACAGCCCACACTGAACTCACACACTGACCTATATGACCTCTACACAGAACGCTATGGCTCAGTGCACAGTGAAACGTAAACAACTTTGAGATCTATAAATAGAGCTGCATGGGCTTTGTAGGGTAGCTCTAAATGGCCATTTTAGTGAGTAGAAAAGTCGGAGGGGTGTTGTGGGTTATAATTTTTGATATTGGGAGGGGATCTTTGGGTCAGAAATGCATGTTTTGGGTCAAAATTTACGCATTTTTGAAAACTGACTATGTTTGGACCTTTGAACCTCTCTAACTCACTTTACCCTTGTCATTTATGCATAAATGTTGGTATTTGTATGTACGGAATTTTGTAAAAAACATTTTAATGTTTGAACGAAAAAGATTAGACTTTCCGTTGTTGAGCTAAGGGGAGTGTGTTGTGTGATCTTTTCGGGTGGTTGATTTCGGGCCTGATTTAGATGTCGAATGATTCTTTGGACCAAAAATGACGCATTTTTGTTGAAAATTCTACTTGAAATTATCAAGTCTTCTGAATTCCCTATACCTGGCATCTAATCACCTTTCTCATGATGTTTTCTTTTGTGGTCTACTGTATTCAGAGATCCAGTTACAGGAGTAATGATAAACCGCTTTCCATAAGGGCCTGAAATGACTCCTTGTAAAATTTAGGGCATTTTTACCAATTTTGGCATTTTTTGGGGCATTTTTTGAAAGTAAACAACTCTTTTTTGGTATTTTGTAAATAAATTTCAGTATACAACCCCCCCCCCCCCCAATGGTGACATTTGATAGATCTATTTGTTGGCTTTATTTTGGTGGTTAAATGAAGGCTGGTGGATGTTGCAAGACGAAGTTATAAATTTTTAAAAATGCCAACTCGATTTGCGTGACACAGTTACGCACCGTACGGGAAAGAGTTAACTCTATTTCGCCATTAGAGGAACCTGTGTTCATGATTATTCATGATAGGCAAATCGCAAACATAGAGCCCGCCCAATTAGTGGATAACCTGTTTTCCAGTACAACCTGCCTTCTACGTGAGGATGAGGATTGCATCTGCAAGCCTTAACATGAAAGCGCCAACGCTATAAGCGTTATTAGGTTACTTAGTATGGTGGAAGGACATACTATTAACTACATGAGACAGAATTACTTCCCATCGACATAGAATATACCAAACATGAATTATTGAAGACTGGATAAAGTAAGCGTATTTAATCGATATTGTTGCTATGGATCCCTTTATGTTTGACTTCTTAACATTCCACCTGTGTCTCATAGTATGCAACTGAAATGTACAATTAGGCTAGACCAAGTACAATTACCGAGGTTCCATAGAGGTGAAGAACATCCTGACGGAAGGCTATTGTGACCCACGTTTGGCGAAACCATTTGATCTGACATGCATTTACAGAGGGAGATAGGAGGCAAATGTGCCCCCAACAGCTGATTCGTTTTTTTCTTCTGGAGTCATGGTGGAGTGATAAAGTGTGCTATTCTAATTCCCAAGGAGCAGTCACCCCGACGGTTTACCCTTTGTTGCTCTAAAGTAGCGCAAATCTATTTTTCTTATTAAATTTATGTTTTGTATATTTTATGTCGATGGGAAAATTGTGATGATATTGAGACAACATCTGGCTTGTTGGAGGCAATGAAGTTACGGTACCAAAAAGTACGGCAAGGAAAAGAGTTTTCACCTCCACTTGAAGAGTTGAGGGAGCCACCCCCCCCCCCCCCACCTTGCCATATTCCTTCGCCTGCAATAAATGAACAACCACTACGGACCGAAAACATGTTTTAAGTAAGTGTGTATAACTGCTTCAAATCATATCATAACTTGGTGATTGTTGCTCAACTTTAGTTACAATTGTAGGATAAATATTATGTATTATCTGAAAATTAACTAGTTGCATTATACGTCGACATGAAAACCTCTTAATGCTCAGCCCCTAATCTTGATTGGAGTTTTTGGAACAAAGGGGTATTTTTGTATTATCCTGCTACTAATTCTGTGTGAGGCGAAGTTTTGCTTTAGAAATCATTGACAATAGTAAAACTTACACGGAGCCTCATATATTTCCAATTATCAACCAAAATATGATTGTTACCACGGCGAGTCGGTCAGCTACTTCAAATTAAGAATCTTCTGAAAGGTAAAGAAAAACATTCATAACTTTAATACTTATCGATGTGTTCGCCGGGAGGCGAGATCCTTTGCCCTGTTTTGGCAAGTTCCCCTTCTCAAATACAGGGCAGCACCCCCGCGCAACAAAAGTCTAGGTGCAAGCGTCAATACACCCAGATAAACCCGGCGGGGGCCCCCCGCATCAGCACTCACCAGACGCCGCCGCCCCCAACCATCGCCTGGCTACTGAATGTTGGTACGTAGACCTACTTATGTCATGCGGGTATGCTACCCACTGTACGCTCCACAGAAATTCTTCCATCCGGCAATCCAACAGGCCCTATGTTTACAAGCTCTACCCGAGCCTGGAACGGTTTTCGGCGGCCTCTGTATTCTTTAATGCTTCTTTATTCCTGAACATGCTTTGCTTTGTTTTACAAGAACATTGTTTATCTAAGCACCAGACCGTTATTTGTAGCAGGGATGCTACCAGGTGGATGGCAAGGGCCATCCCCACTTTAGCGGGAAGGGTGTCCAGTTTAGTTGCTGAGCCTTAAAAGTTTAAGTATGCAAACTTCAGCGATTACCAGTCGCAAACTGGATTTCGCAAAATACCTCAGCCTTCCCCCTTTTTTGTTATCGTAGTAAAAATACCAGATTTTTTAAATTTTCTTCAATACAAAACTGCACGCTTTTCGGCCCTTTGCGTGCCTAAGATTAAATCTCTTTCGGCGACCTTTTGGCAGTCCACCCTTAACTTCTAGTGCAAGATGTCACGTGAGAAGACAAAACAGTAGCAAAACTTTGCTTCTTAGCTCCTTCAAAGCGATAATTTATCCTTCATAGAAAAAAATACCTCAACTCAAGATCACGCTTGTAAAGACACTTTAATTTACTTTTGTATTATTTTGGACACTTGGAAGTATTAATTCTACATTATGAAATCTTAAAATGAGCAAAGTTCAGAGGCACTGGCAAGGTCTTTGAAGAGTAATCCGGGAACCATTTGGGGAGAGGTTTAATTTTTGTTTGGAGAACAATTGCTGCTCGCCATACAATAGGGTCTTTTACACACTGGTGTTTGGATTTTTAATTGTTGTGCAGTGCAGACTGCAGGGCATGATGCCTGAGAAGGATGTTGGGGAGTTTTATGTTTGAAAGTTGAAACTCAGAGAAAAATACGAATTTGTATGACAAAATAAGTTCTACTTAGGCATGTAATGGTTTTTGGGCATTTCATATAAAGTGAAATAGCAAAACAAATCTTGATTTGTTAAGTTTAACTTGATTAGGCTACATTTATGCACCGGTACTATCTCTACCCCTATACTATAT
>JAIZAY010000729.1:0-32117 GCA_029531755.1 Holothuria leucospilota
AATACTTTGAGACACTTTAATCCCCCCCCCCCAAACAAGGGTTTGTTCACAGGAGAAAAGAGAGCAGCGCGCAGATATGCAGAAATTTCCCCGAAAAAGGGGGGCTAGATAGCCCTTCGAATCATTCTCCAGTAGATTAAACCATATATGCTAATTTTTGCGTATTTGTTATTTTTGATGTTGCGAAAAGGGGGCGGCTGAGGCCGGGAAAGACCCCCCCCCCCTTGGATCCGCGCCTGATAAGTTTGATTCAACAGTGCTTGGTAATCCGCTGGAGGACACTAGTTCCCCTAAAATATGTTTATCTTTTCAAACGTAGTAAAAGCTGGAGAGCATTCTATTTCTTTACAAATTTAACTAGTCGAATAAAGACCGAGGGTATCCCCCTAATGTTAATTTACAAGTAACAAACTATAATCACGCCTAACCAGAAAGGCATTAATGTATCAAACACATTGGTTGTGAATAAAGCGAAGAAGCTTGAGATTGTATGAAGAAGAAAATGGAAAATAATGAACTTGAAGGCACAAATTCTAGAAACACTTGATAAAAATTAAATGCAGTAAACAAATTATTCATCCCCACGGTCATTTCACACCCCCCCCCCCCAATAAAAATCTTTCATGCTTATATATAAAATAAAATTCTTTCGGATCATTTTAAATATCGACTGGATTCCGCTAAGTTCGCATGTCATACATGGAACGTGCTAGCACATTTTGTGGCAAGAGATTTGATAAACCGAGGAGGGACACAGTTCGCACGGGGATATGTTCCCTTGTCGGCCTGGTGTCTTTGACCATCTTGAAGGACCTGTTTTGAGAACATTTAGCGTATTAATCCTCCTAGATTGCCAGAGCAGGGTACTTCGTGGCTGTACCGTAAATTCAAATTGAAATTATTTTTGCTTTTAATCAAAGCATTGTACATTTCCTCACCAGTTGCCTGTTTAAATTAATTTCAAAAACACAGATTCATCCGGTAACAAATTAAATTTACAATTGATTGTTAATAGCTTTTCCTCAGTACCCCCTCCCGAAAATACGTTACATGCATGTTCTTTGCCCTACAACTTGGAGATGTATAATTTCTTTCCAATGTCATAATATTGTTCATTAGACTCATGTAAAATTTTGATGTCGTTGATGTATTCCCTTCCTATAACACACAGTTACTTCAAGCTTCATCTTCCCGTAACACGATTTAATCGTTAAACAAAGTGTTGAATTTAAATTGTCGTCTACATCCCTGTATTGAGCATTTTGTTGTTCTTTCACCCTCATGAATGCTTTGAAACTTTAAGATAAGGATTATTAGTTAAGGCACACTACTATCCGCCTCCAAATTATTTTTTAAACTAGCCAAAGTCATTTTACCTTCAGCAGTACATCGTACCTTAATAATAACTTTACACCATAACGTACGTTGCTCTGATCATGAAGTTTAATCCTCTTTATATAAAATGAAGCGAAAAGTATTGCATTCTTTATACTGAAGGGGTGCAGAACATTATATCTGTCTTTGCGAAGGTAAACAAGAGATTTTTATATTAACGGGATCACTGAAAATTGGGATGTCAATCCGGATGAAGAGAGGAAAGTGGCGGAAGATAAAAAAAAAAAAAAAAAAAAAAAAAAGATACGCCATTAGGGAAACCATATGTAGATTTTCAGTCCCCCCCATGTCAACCTTCCCAGTGCAAGTGGGCGGGGACCAATATCAACCCAGTCTATTGATTCTCATGCTGACAATATTCCATCGGACAATGAATGAAAGGCTGACCTTATTCTAGCCATCGCTTCTCAGTTGTTTGGCTAAGATCACATGCAGTATCTGTTCTTACAGCAAGTCTTGAACGGCGCCACCCATGACAGACCCCTTGATATAGAGGTGTGAAGGCTAAGGGGTTGGGATTTAAAGGTTACAGTCATATTGGTCCCACCTCTCAAGGGGACCGGTAAGCCCTCCCCCTTTCGGGTGAGCCAGAACTCCTTCGGGTATTGTTTGTGTTTGTTTTTTTGGTTTTTTTCCCGGGCCCCCAGTCAGTTCCTTCCGCCAAAGAGTAGAGGGGACTAAAGTATTCTTGTCATTATTCCCAGTATGTTTTAAGATGTATCTCATTGTGTGCCACACTTGTAGGTTAGACAACAAAGAAGATAAGAAGAACGCAATGTTAAACAGGTTAACAAGCGAAGGGGGTTGACTCCTTTGGCCCCCTCCAACCCCCTCCCACACATTTGGGACGGAAGGGAGGGTCCATATAGCCCCAAAAGGGGGGGCGTCCGCCCCCTGACCGAACCTCAAAATCGTCCCTAGTCGGTTTTCTTTTTAGGGGGTCCCGGTGTTTTTTTTTTACCCTTTTTGTTTTTTTTTTTGTTAGATGTTTTTTTTTTTATATATTTGACCCGTATTGAAGGCCAATTAATTAAATTAAAAAGGGTGGGTAGG
The DNA here is from genome assembly GCA_029531755.1 of Holothuria leucospilota. Lineage (NCBI taxonomy): Eukaryota > Metazoa > Echinodermata > Holothuroidea > Aspidochirotida > Holothuriidae > Holothuria > Holothuria leucospilota. The sequence goes on from JAIZAY010000729.1 coordinate 2,449, forward strand.
CGGTGGCATTTAATCTGCAATTACCTGAGACCGTTTAAGGTCAGTCCCCCCCCTCTGCTGCCTTGTTTTTTCCAAAATCTTTGTTTTTTCCAAAAAATATAATTTTTCCCTGCGTTTCTTAAGAGGTCCCAAACGTCCCCCTTATAAAATTTAGGACAAATAGGCATCCTATGTGCTGGGTTGGATAAGATTTAGAGACCGCCGCAGATAATCTGTAGTACCTGCCTCTGATGTTAGGTTTATCTAAAACCTTTAACTAGGAACATGTTTCTGGCTCTTGGTTTTTTAGATGTTTGAAGCGTCCCATCCAGTTAGTTCGGCACTTTTTTATTTTGTCAGTGGTGTCCCGTTATTCGAAATAACAAGATTTTATTTAGAATTTTTTTTGTTTTTCCAAAAATTTATGCATGCTCTTTTTGGAGCGCCCCCCTCGATGAGAGCCTCGAGATAGCAATTCTCTTTCGATCCTCGTGATTTTTTGTTTTCCAATTCATACCGTTCACTTTTCCAGTCCCCCCCGCCCCCCACCCTAGAATTAACTTAGATTATAATTCTTTTATTTAAGGTTGGGTGCCCCCTCCCCTCTCTCAAAGGCTAGGAACGGTGGCTTCGGAAAAATTTGACACAGATTCGGGTCTTCCGATATCAAGTGCCAGTGTCTTAGCAGGCTTTCTTTTAGCTCTTTGGTTTTCAAATGGGGTGCATATTTTATTTTGCAAACTAGTGGAGTTTTATTTTTACGTGGTTTGGGCAAAAGAAGATTTGATCGTTCTTTAAAATTAATGCCTTTAATGGCGTGATCAAATTCTTGGCCCGTGTAGTTACGTGCAATGAGCTTTTCTTTGAAAGAGTGACTTTTGGAGACGAAGTCGTTCTCATTGTTTGACAATCTGATATATCTTAAAACTTTCCCTTTTATAAAGTCTTTAAAGGTTAAGGGTGGGTGGACAGAAGTCCTATCAAGATATTGATAGGTTTCTGTAGGCTTTGTATAGACTTTGGTGTCCAGCCGCCTGTGAGTTTCAAAGTTCTTGCCTTTGAAAATAGTGAGGTCTAGATATGTGACTGACTCGTGAGACGCTTCCATCGTGAATTTAATCGTCTCGTGAATTTTATTCATATTTTCCACTAGTGAGCAAAGTTCCGAAATGCTGCCTTTGTAGAACAATAAAATGTCATCTCGATAACGAAGCCAGCAAATGATTCTAGGATCAGCCGGTATAATGCTTTTTTTCAAGTTTATACATGAAAATGTCGCATATTTCTGGCGAGGCTTGACTGCCCATTGCACAACCGATTTTTTGTAAAATAGATAAAATTTTTCGTTAAACTCAAAACAATTTCTTTCCAAAATGAGTTTAAGGAGGTTTCGTAGTGAGGCAGTTGAGATTTTTGGTATCTCATATAGGCTCTGACTTGAGTTCTCGTATGCTTCGCAGACAACATTTATTGACTCCTCTGGGGGAGTATTAGTATGCATAGAAACCACGTCTAGTGTTGCTAGAAGTACGTTTTCGGGTAGCTGAGTAGCTTCCAGAAGACTGATGTGATTTGAGTCTTTCACATAAGTCTCTTGTCGTTTCACGACTGGAAGCAGAAAATAATCTACAAATTCTGAGATTTGTTCGGTCGGTGATCCATTGCCCCTTATTATGGGCCTACCGATAAATTCCGTGTTTATCGGGGGTGTCTTGTGCACCTTAGGCAGGACGTAGATAACCGGTGTCCGAATTTGGTGATTATTCGGGTTCAAACACTTGAAGGTGGCTTCTTGCGCTGTGAAGTCTGCTGTTCATACCCCTAATGCAAAACCTACACCTGACACTTTTTTCCAAAAGTCCCCTGACTCTCTGGCGAAGAGCCATGGGCGAAAACCAAACAATACTCCCGAAGGAGTTCTGCTCCCCGAAGGAGTAACAACCTACACCTGACACTACCTGACTATACCTGACACTACCTGACTATACCTGACACTATCTGACTTTATCTGACACTACCTGACACTACCTGACTATACCATACCTGGATATACTTGTCACCAAATTTTTAAACTTGCCTTTGTAAACAGAAATTCAAATATTTCAAATTCTCTTCAACAAACTCCCCAAATTTTCAGCGCTCTTTGCGCGCATGAAGCTCACTCTATCGATCCTTCTGACAACCCGTCACCTTGAGTCGGAGGTTTGGGGTATTGATACCCGTTGACAAGCTTACACCCCCCCCCCCCCGCCCATTGGGTAATCCATAGTCCGTGGTTCCTATTCCAGCTCCTCGATCCAGCCTGGCAAATCCTCCTTTGGAAAATCCTTATTCCGCGCCTGTCTACCAGGGTGGTTAAATAAGGATGTCATAGTTAAGAATTACCATTGAAAGCCTTTGGCTATTCATGAAAACTTGTGTAGCGCCCTCCATTTGTGTGATTGACTTTTTGATTGCAAAGTGCCGACAAACAGCGAATGTGCAGTCTTGTGTTGACAGAAAATTGGTTATAGTCTCAAAAGTAGTTACGACTGGTGGTCACAAAGCACACTGACTGTTTCCTTAATAACCTTCTCCCTATCACTGAAATTTGTATGAAGTGCAGGTATTACGAGTAAAACAATAGAGTAAAATATCAATGAAATTTTTTTTAAAGAGAGCAAATAATGTGACTGTAGCAGTTTTTTCCATTCGTTCTAGTCTTTTCCAAGAAGGCGTGATAATACAATTTACCCTAAATCGAGCAAGTGCGTATACTTGCTGTAAATACTTTAAAGTGCGCACACTCTGTTTTGCGATGGTTACGAAGGTAGCACATGCATGTTTAGGCGTGGGCAGCTACTAGCCTTTACCGCTGTAATCAAGCAAAGGTTATGTAGCGAATAAGCCTTTACGGGATTTAAAGTGTTAATCACACTGCAGTTTGACAGTTGCAGCTACCTCCCCTACATTGTTAACTCGTTAAGTTCCTATTCACAATCATATAATACGGTATTGATTAATCCTAGTCATATTTAACTCAAAGTTAACCAAACTTTAGCAACGTTTAAACGTTTTAGATAATGTATAGGTGATGTATAGTGGAAGTTCGAGATAGCAAGTGCGCATAATCGAGATGGCAGAAGTAGGGGTGGGGAGCCCGGGTGGGGGCTGGAAAGTGAAATATCATATCTGCAATCTGCCCTTTTAGACTGGCAAATGAACCAATTTAGTTTGCTTTGGTGGTAAACACGGGATTGAAAATTCAACCTTAGTTTAGACCCTCGTGTTATTAACGTCATCATTAATCGGTACATTCTCCGAACCTTTAGGGGAGAGATTTAGTTCTCTTTACTTCATTACTCTTTCGCTGCGGAGATAGATGTCTTTTGTATTATGACTTTTATGTTTTTCTTTTTTTTTATTATGTAAGGCATGGACTATAATGAGAAAACATGGAAAGATTGTCAAGCGAGCAAAGCTTGGTAAGGTGAATTTTTCTAGAATTGTAACAAGTGGCTCCATCATTACGTAACAGGCGTAAGATGAGTTCAATACAAAGTAACTCGGCACAGTGTTAATGGTGATTGCTTCTTTTATTCCTCACTACTGCCAGCAAGCAGGATATAGAAAAGCGTATGCAACAACTGGCATATATCGTGCTGTATAGTTTGACCATATCACGTAAAATAGACTTATCCATAATTTAACTTTCCTTCAAGTATACAAAGTTTTGTGCACAAAACCCGACATCTGAGCAAATAAGCAGCTTCCATCGAGGAAAATTATTTTTCTTCTTTATTTAAAAAGATTGAAAGGTTGGTTTATAAATTAAATATGTTGCCTAAGATAACTGCGCAATCCTATAAGGCTCAAAAACACGATGTTTCGATTATGAGATTGAAGCCTAGCCAAAGATTCCCGCTGCTAGCAAGGTGTAAGCCATTTCAATGTAAACTTGACCAGCCTTGCAGCATGTGCTACTAGACTGATATAAATGCGTCGTTGTTTTGAACGAAAGTAGAACAGAAGGGGTGGTCCAAGGGGGGAATATAACGGTATCTGGAATCAATCCACCGAATATCTACACCTATCGTAAGTTTGTTCAGACAAGTGCTAAATTAACAAAATATGCTTGTGTAACGCAGCTGAGATTTTCTGTCTTATTTTCCTTAAGCGCGTCGCCGATATCTAAACTAGGCCGGTAGCAGGAAGGAAGCAGGAAGCAGGAAGGGGAACTAGACGCCGGAAACCAGACGACGGAAACGAGACACAGGAAACCAGACGCAGGAAGCAGGATGTCCGGCCGGCACTCACCTGTCTGCTGTATAGCGATTTCACCGGAAGACTCTGATTGGTTATTCTCGTCGCCCTCGTGAAGAAAGTTTGGCACAGTACGGTATACTAGGCTGCACGCGGGTGGGAGTGGCATAGGAGTTCCGAACTTGTGATTGGGTATCGCACCGTGGTTTAAAAGGTGAACACGTGGGGATGAAAGGATTGGCTTTGAGAATTGCACGGGTGAACAAGAGAGAGTACGAGCCACTGCGAGAATTACGAGGGTGAAAAAAGCAAGTGCGACGGAGCGAGAGGCCTGGCCGAGAGAGATAGAAGTAGCCTGGTGGAAAGCAAGATTTGGTAACGCTAAGCCGTAGAAATTATAGAATTTAGCTTTTAATTTGGACTGGCGTAATCTGAATTACGCCAGTTAGGATACACGTTAGTGGACTGATTAAAGCCATTTTCGGATTAGAAAAATTTGTGCCTTTATTCTGTAAACAGTTTGGGCCGGAGGAACTAGTTCTTCGTCGCTCAGAAAGAAATCGCCATTTTGGAAGGCAGATAGAGGGAAATTTGACTCTCGTAAGGTCCGTTTTAACGACGTCTTGAGGGCGCAGAATTATATCCTAGGTTACCCGCTTAAGTATTTTGGCAGAGGATCTCTTGTACAGTTAGGATGTAAGTCAACCCTTTACACTGTGAAGTAGAAGAAGTTGCGGAGGCCTTTCCTACATTAAGCACCTGCGTAAGTCCCGCTACACATTGAAGTAATTGCGGAGGCTTTTCCCTCAGTGAAACACTTGCGTAGGTCCCGTTACACATAGAAGTAGTTGCGGGGGGCTCTTGGTACGACTAAGGACGTGAGTAAACCCCATACACAGTGAAGTAGAAGTAGTTGCGGAGGCCTTTCCTACAGTTAAATACTTGCGTCAGTCCCATTACACACTGAAGTATTTGAGGAGGCCTTTCTTACAGGTAAACACTTGCGTCAGTCCCATTACACACTGAAGTATTTGAGGAGGCCTTTCTTACAGGTAAGCACTTGCGTCAGTCCCTTCGTACACTAAAGTATTTGCGGAGGGCCCTTTGATCAACTAAGGACGTGCGTCGACCCTTTGGGCAAAGAGACGTTGGCGGAGGCACCAGAGGAAGGCGACCCGAGACTGTTGGCTGACCCAAGCGGAGGGCCACAGAGGAAGGGACCAGAGACTTTGGGCGTTAGCTGACGTTGGCGGAGAGCACCACAGAGGGACGACTGGTGACTGTGGGCGTAGGCTGACGCCAGAGACTTTGCCTGAGACTGTTGGCTGACCCAGGCGGAGGGCTACAGAGGAAGGGGACCAGAGACCGTGGACGTTGGCTGACGTGGGCGGAGGGCGCCACAGACGGACCACCAGGGACTTTGGGCGTTGGTTGACATTGGAGGACACCCCAGAGGGACCACCGGCGACCGTGGGCGTCGGCGGACGTCAGGGGCGTGGCCCGAGACGGCTGGTTGACGCATGGGACTTCGCCTTGTAATCTGATCTTTAAATTATCTATTCTTTGATTATCTTTATCAATCAGCTGAACTGTGATTTCACGATTATAATTGGGTGGCAGTAATTGTGCGAATTATATCTGAGAAACTTTAAAGGCTGTGTTCTGTTATCATTTTTTTCCTGTTTTAAGTGTAAATAATTTGCAATTTTTGGTCAATCCCCGAACCGCACATTTTGGCGGCGCGTTACACTTGCATCTAATTGCACCACTTTATGCCAAAGACGAAGGGTTTCTGAACAGAGAACCCACTGGTACGTACTCCTCGCCGTTGCTACGAGTTCCCCGGATATACTGATTTTCTATAAACGTTATCACCAACTTGTTAAACCTTTGTGACAGCAGGCAACTGGGAGAAAGCACTTCAACAGCAGGCAGTGAGCTCGTGTTTTGCGTAAAAGGAGAAAGGGGTTCAAAACTGCATGAAGCTAACAGATTTCCACCTTCATTCCTCATAAGTATATATAATATGGGTACGGTGTGCTGAATGTTTCAGACTCTTTATCCGGGGAAGTTCTGGGAAGGTGTTCCCTGCTTTTCGGAAAGAAAGTATTTAAGGGACCTTAGGTGTAAATTAATGCTGCATTTTGTGCACTTTTTAAGTAAATTTATTGTTAAAGCTTCGTCCATTTGCTAAAAAGTTTACTCCATTCTACGATTTTAACCAACATGATGTTTTGGACTTTGTCTAAGGGGGCCTAAACATACTTCAGTCTCTCAGGCTTGTGACCGATGCTTTTGTTCCACCCCCCCGGCACCGACCTTGCTACCTACACCTACGGCATTCCCCGTGTGGCTTCCTTTAGCATTTCAAACGAGTGACTACCATTACTCCGTTATTTTCGTTTTGACTTTACCCCCCCCCCCCCACTTCACCAACAGGCCTTCTTACTCTTACATATTATCCGACCGACTGTACTTGATTTCGGTGGTATGTTTAAATCTCCCACCCAGTGCAAATCATGATGGCATAATGCTTCAACCTAATGCCTGCAACTTCAAAATATCGAAGGTGCCAGAGGCTCCTTCTCTGGTCTTCTGGTCACCTAGACTTCTAACTTGCTTACCGTCGTAGCAGGCGGGGAATATGGACGTCTATTTTAACGTACCGACTTGGTATCACAAGCCCAGCCGGTACAGAGTATAGGAGTAACATACGTCCACCGGGCAGGCAACTGACCCTCAGAAGGAAGACTTCCACCCCCGTATAAAATCGTCGGATCCTAAAAATTCCATATTATATCATCCAGACTTTGCACATGATAAGCCTCTCAATTTTAGAGAGTTAATAGCTGCCTTGGTTGTTATTACGATTGGTTCTTCTCCAAGTCTAACACCCCCACCTTCCTCTCTAGTCCTAAACCCGTACATCCTGAATCCGCCGTTGTAATTTGAATGCTATTTGAAGTCAAATATCAATCAGAACGAGGAACCCACCAGGTGTAATGGGTGAGGTGTAATCATTTATGTTTGAGGAATGCGATTACACTTTGTATGTAGAAGACTAGCACCTAAACTTTTGAACATGAAACACATTATGCCTATCCTCCCTTTAACAAAATTATTATTTATTATTGTCTTAGGTAAATTGGAGGAAAATGATGAGGGTATGGAGTTAAGGATAGCCCTGGTGAGAACTTTAAAACCTAGGCTACCCAGGAAGATACATATAGACCTTAACTGGACGATATTGTTGAACGAAGGGTAGGAAATGGGACCAACTTCTAAATGCAATGACCTAGAGTCTTCTCTTCTTGAAAAAAACTTAAGGACTGATCAGCCTTTTAAAGTTGTACCTCTCAATAAGTCATAATTCATTTAAAGTGACACTTAAACTGGTCGTTTTTTCAGTTTTAGAAACGCTGATCCGTTGCAAGCAAAGCAATGCAAAATATGAGAATGAGATGAATGATATCAATAATGTTTTACTTTTATTTATTCTTCTTCTGATTAAGATTTCATTTACACATTTTAAGTTGTACGAAGTTTTTGATTACTGTTTGAGATATCTTGGTAACTAAAGAAAAGAAAAAAATAGATCATATCAAAAAAAAAAAAAAAAACAATGATAATGTTGGCGCTTAAACGCTAGTCACATATGCACAATGCGATTAGTATCAGTCAATGGTTACTTGTACGCTTAGATCAAGGGCTAGCCGAAACACGTCAGAAGCTACCCGAAACAACGTCCCGAGTAACCCCAGTCTACACTTCCAGTATGTGTTACTCATCACTGTTTACTCAGTCACTAGGCGTGTAACCTTTGACCTTTCTGGCTTTAAAGGACAGTTCAAAGTATTTACATGTGTTCATGACGACACAAACAGACACAAGGGGCTGGTTCAAATTTCAAGCTGAGTGAAACCTAACGTCTTAAGAAGTGGGGTCCAGGTTACCAAACTTGAAGTGGTGCCAATCCATGTAAAAATCACTGTGTAATGAAAATTTTTAATATGTAATAAGACCCTATAGCGTTGCTAAAGATATCATCATTTTAGTAAAGTAAATCTTACAATAAACAAAGCTTTTCAAAATAGATTGAGGGTCAGACTTCCTGTAGATTACATCCCTTCCCTTAAACAACATCGAAAAGTAAAAGAAAAATCATGTAATAAATCAGAATTTTTGCACATATAATCAGTTCAAACGAGGTCCAAGAAAGGTCATTTTTTATCTTAATAAAATGTCTCTAATGGAAGTGGGAGTCGCTTTAGACCCAAGACATGAAATAAAGACCGTTCAGTAAATAGTGAGAATTTGTTTTCAACCTATTTTCCTTTCACAATTTACGAAACATTAAACTATTTCCATCAATGCACCATGCAGAACTCTTCTTTGGGTAAAATGAGCACCTATCCTAGAAAGATAAAGGAGGATCATATCCGGTGGGGAAACTATCCAAGGTAAGCCATTGAGCCTCCCCACATAAACAAAGGATCATCCAGTTGAACCCAATTATTTATAGTTCACTGTCCAAGACCCTATATATTTAAGAAGTTGACGGAAGAAACCAGAGAGAAGAAAAATATTTTGTGAGTTTAACACCTCAGTTGAAAAATAACACAATCAAGGTAAGTCCCCTCTTAAAAAAGGGTAAAAGAAAAAGTGTTTAGCGACCACAAGGAAAACGTTATTGCAAGTATACTACAACACTAATAGTAGGAGACTGAGAGGTTTAAGCAGGAGTGGGGGTGGGGGTTGAAACGACTTAACTTTACAGCATAATCTCCTACAAATTTCCAGAGAACAGAATAGTTATTCAGGGACATTTCAAAGAAAACATTCCTATTACCGAATGAATACGAGTCGAGTTAGATAACTATTCTTCTGTTGTGGCCATTGCCACAACTTAACTACAACTTCATAAACTTTAACATTATGTCACCTTTAATGGTCATTTGCGCCTTTATCTACTTTGTCTTTAAAATAAATGTTTAGTTGATTGGAGTTTGATTCTGAAGGAGAAGATGCTTACTATGCAATAATATAACAACAACCTATTCTATAATATGATACATTTCAAGACAGAAATAAAATTCCTTAAGGCAAAAAGGATAGAAGTCTTCATTTTGTTATACCCGGTTATCAATGCATAAAAATCAACCTTGTCTTCACACAAAAAATTGTATTGTTTATTTGAAAATATCGAATGTATTTACCTTGATCATGAAAAGCAAATAGTCAAAGTGAGGAAATAAGGAGTGTTTTTTCCCGTTGGTTTCATTGTCAATAACCGCTCTTTAAATGGGAGTTAATTGCATTTTCCCTTGATAAATTACACTTACAGTATATGGATATTTACCATAACAGCTCCTTTAAGCATTTTTCATGTAAAGACTTGGTGCCGATGTCACTGTTTTGTCAGATTATGAAGAGCAGTTAATATGTGTGATTCACAGACCACACCGATAACTTGCAACTGAAACATCTACATTTACTACCAAACATTCTGTATAATTTATTGTTACCCTGTGATAATTTTAATCTTAAGGTTGTTGATGCAATAAATGTCCCGTAAACTATCATGTCTATCTACTATCATATCACGGCAAGCCATTCAAGCCAAAAAGGGGCGAGATTTACAATGTCTTATCTGAAAAGTTCCGTTTCTGTATCTCAACGCTTTTATACAACTTTGATTTCTTGTACCCATTCTAGTTTACTGGTTGGAATAACTTTCATGTTAACAAAGTGTGTGCACAGAGTGGGAAGATGCATGAAACACGTCCAGCCTTAACAATGTCCCATAACAAACAGAAAATTCAAAGAATAAATGAATACTTTAAGATTGTGAATAGTTCAAAGGTACCATAGAAACCATCTATACACTAAAAACTATTTTATCGTACATTTTATTTTTCATTTTGCTGCTCCATTTCTACTGATAATGGTATTTGGAGAGATTAATGTGTGAGAATTAAGTGTAGGTTTTTAACATGTTTTATAATGAAATAACTTCCAGTGAAAATGACCGCAATAACGTAATACAAAATAATTTGGAATAATATAGAAATTAAAAATAGAAATTATAAATTGTATCTATTACAGAACTTACCACTAACAGAATTCTTTGCATTTTAGACAATAACCCTACACTGTGTCGTCATTGCTTAAAGTATAGCCAGTAAAATGGCAAATATTGCATCATTACAGTGTACTGCATTATTAAAATTGAATGCCAAAGACCAACAACTAAATAGTAATATTGCAAACTGGTCATAGCCCACTCTCTTTGTCCTTTCCTCTAGTATAATAGCAGTATATAGCAGCAGTACATGAAGCACTGTAGATACACGTGACCCAATCGACATGGGTGAGTAACAAGTTACAAGTTAGCTATGAAAAGGCCACGAGTCGGTCTTGAACTCATTGTTTTAATTTTAAAAGCTACAATTTGTGTAAAATGGGAGATGCACTCTCAGGCTAGCAACTCCTAATTAATTGACCGTCGTGGTTTCACACAGCAGGTAGATATTTATACTTACAACACCGTAGTAAATAAAAGAAAGTTTTTAAATTTCTCGCATTGTTGTATGAGCAATCACTACGCATACATTATACATATGAGTATATATGCAAACTTATCTTTGATAAAATGTCCTGGATTCTTGAAATACTCTCAGATTTTGTTCATCGAGAATAAATGCTTACAACATGCATGATAGTTATGTTAACCTTTCTATTCCATGAGACCAAAGCTATGGTGACATAATGTAAGAGGGAGATGGGCTCTGGGTAAAGCGAGATATAATTTTCACTTACAGACTGGTCCCTTCTTGAGCCTTCGAATGGGAATTTAAGAGAAGGAAGGAATAATCTTGCATTATAAATCAACTACATCTCTCACTTGTGAATAATTTACCCTTTCAGCCTACATAAAACTCCAAACATTGCTCATTCAACACCTCTCCTTTCAAAATCCGATTGTTCCTGCTGATCGCATTGATGTTTATACAGCAAAGATAACACTGTTGCATCGTCTGTAGTCATAGTCACTTATTAAAAGTATACCCCTCCTTGACCCACTTAATGGGCACTGCAGTCGATCTCTGGGTATTATTATCTCAGCCGTCATCCCTCCCATCAAACTATCTTATTTAAACCAGGGAGGTGGTATTACCCTAATATCACCTCCCTGCTTAAACCAGCTCCGTCTGTCTCAACGCCAGTAAATATAAACGAGCAGAAGTAATCCTTGATATCATCCATGTGGTCAAAATCACTATTTTTTGGAAAATTCACAGCTTCACTCCCTACCCCTTCCTCACCCCACACCCAAAAATCCACGTCTTACATTTGTTAATAAAACCTGCTCTTCGGTGTAAATAATGAGCAAGAGGAAATGCATATCTGTCACAAAAGAACTTGTGTTACAGTCAGATATGATGAATAAGCTGCTTGAATGAAATTTTGTTCCTAGCGAAATCTAGAAATTTACCATGACGGAATAAAAAGTATATTAATCTAATTTAGTCTAAATTTATACAAGACCTCTCCCGCTCAATCTATTTCAGTCGTCTCCCTCAAATTCTGCACGGATTCTTGTCCAGTTTTACTTAATTAACGGCACACTCTTACAAAGATCGATTCAACGTGGAACCGATCGAAGTCAAACCAATTGGGTTGAAATATGAACCAGTGCTAGTTCAATCGATTTACCAGATTCCAATTTCCTGTCCCGAGAAGCCCTGTCGGTTCAAATTTTTAAGTGCCCGTACGACCCCCCCCCCTCCGAAAAAAATGCTAGTAATTTCCATTACTAATGTTTGTTGTATGAATTGTATCACCAGTGAACTCATTTTACTTGTGTTTGCTATGCAACGTGTTAAGCTCATCAAAATGCCATGCTATGTAAGGGAATTCCACAGATTTACACATCCTCGTCAACTACAGTAGATAAGGCGTACATCTTTGTAGAAGCTGACGTAGGCTAATGAGATGCACATAGCTTCACTTAAAAAGCTGTCACAGCACTGAGTCCGTTGCTGATGTCACACCTTGGCCATCACGATTTACTATTCACCACTTCGCGTCATGTTAATACTTTTACCATCCTGGTCCCATTGTGGGAAGAGTTCGTTCATCTGAAAAACGAAAAGGGGCGTGCCAGTGAAAGTTATAAATAGTGGCGCTGTTTTGTGATGTTTAATTCTCTACAAAACCCTACAACAGGGGTAACAACAAGTGGGGAAAAGGAGCCAAGCTCCTAGTCAGGCAAAGGTACCCTCGGCTGACTCTTTTAAGGTACGGGTAGTTGTAGTTGATACGATTACTTATGTTATTTCCAGTGGTGACCACATGTCCCACGGTTTACTCTGTTCTCTCCCTCAAAATCTAAGGGGCCCCTCGCGAGCCCAAAAATTGGGGTTGGAAGTATTATCGCAACACGATGACCCTGTCAAAGCTTCGGGTTACTATCACTGATACAAGATTTCCCATTTGTCCCTCAGGATTGTCTTTACGTGTAAACAGTGTAACAGAATGTACACATTATTCATAAACCTACAAATTAAATGTTTTAAAGCCTCATCTCCTATCTTTTGTGGTTACAATCAGAATTGATAAAATCACTTTATTAAAACTGTGTACAATGTAGCCTCATGTATAACATGTGTTGGCAGGAAGACACATACGAATTTATCACATGGAATAACCATACAGAAATTTCTAGTTGTAGTGGGCGTTATTCCAACTCATTCATTTTTTCCAAGTGAATATGATTAAAGCATACTTATACCACAAATATGATTAATTAATATTCCTTTATCACACATTTAGGACAACGACTGGACTGCTTCTTCTCACATGTCATTTATGTGACTGCGGTAAAAACTTTCCGAACAGCAACGGTTACAAAGTAATGGAAGGATATAATGTGACTGATCTACTCTCGCATAATTTTCTCTCATATTTGCATTGTGTCATTTTAATAAAAAAGGGCTTTCAGTGATAGGTGTATAGTTGCTACAGAGTGTGTCCCTTGATGTTATAACTTGCAAAATCATAGCTTGTTCAAACATAATAACGTCCCTTTTTATTTCAAAATTTCCCAAACAAACAGTATAATTTACATTACCAGTCATCGTCGGTATTTTTTGTCTGAACCATTTCACCTGTTGAAGAATCATCAAATATGATGTCAATGTCTTATTTAAATCTTAAATGAACATGACTGTGTACAAGGAATGAACAATACTTGGGATTGGGTACGATGTTAGAACCATGACTGGTACTAAATTTGTGATGCTGCCCTTAAGCAACGAATTAAAAATAAGATCCTTTTAAGAGACGATTTTTTTATCCCGAAGTTACAGTAACCATGCCATCCGGATCAGTATTAATTTAACCCAACAATCGATGAAATATTAGAAGCATGTACCGCATTTTTCAATGGGGGACTCAGTGGTCAGTCCAGGGAGTTGTTATTTGGATAACAACTCCCTGGTTCGTCATGGCAGATGTGGAGGAACGCTTTTAATAAGTATCATCAAAACTGAAACCACGCTTAGCTTGCACAGAAAGCGTGAAGCACAATAGCCGTAATGGGTGGAGTCTACAGACCAGCCGTATAGCGGCTCCTGGTGTGGTCCAGGGAGCGAAGCCACAGGAAGTTCATGCGTTCAGAGTTTCAGATGATCTAGGAAATTAGGGATCATATTTGACATTGCAGTTCTCTATCGATTGGGTTGTTTGACACTTTGTACTTGAAGAACATTATTGGTATATTTCACACATGTACATAGCTATAACCTGAGCAGACAGCCTTAGGAAGTATTTTAGTATTCATATGTTTGCCAAGCGGGTAGAAATTGTTCCCCTCCACGGTAACAATTTCGCCTTTCCCTTGCGATATAGGGGTGTAGAAAGTTTTCCGTAAGTGAGCACAAGCGGAAGAAGGCTGTAACAATACTTCTTTAGCACCGCAAGCGGGAATGAACCCACCATGAACGTACAGCACAGAGTGGTCTACGAACTTTCAGAAAATCAACGGTTTTGGGAAACAAGGCAAACTAAGGATCTTTAGGTACAATGATAGCATTTAATCCTTTTCGCTTTAAGCGAAACCTGTATTGATGATGAGCAAAATACAAAAATAGACCCCGCCTCATTAGTGGGTAACTCGTTTGCAGTTCACCCAGCCCTATAAAAAGAGAAACTAGGCTTTGCTAATGAGGATGACATTTGCAACCTCAGCATAAAACTATGAGACTAATTTGGTTACTTCGTATGGTGGAAGGACATAATATTATTACCTACATGAGACAAAAGTACAAAACAAAGCAATGAAAGTCTTTAGTGGACGAAGCGCGCCCCCAAAATTGTGTTCGTATTAAAGGCTTTGCGCTCCTTTAGAGCAACAAAAGGTAAAATGTCGGGACGACTGTTATTCGGCTTATAGATTGTCAGACCTTGTCGAACACTCTATGGATCCAGAGGTCAATAGAAAATTCGCTGATCAATAGGGACACATCGGCTTATCTCCCTTTGGTACGGGACACGGTTGATTGGTGATAAAAACGGTTACAGTTTCATAATTCAATGAAAACTACTTGCTAGATCAAATGGTCTCGCCGAACGTAGACTACAATGGGCAGTTACATGCTATGAGATGAAGGTGAATTGTTAAGAAACAAACAATAAAGGGACCGAAAGCAACAATATCTTACGTTTGCTTTAATATGCTTGTAGTCTTCAATAATTTATGTTTTTGTTGATTTTACGTCAATGGAAAATATGCGAATAGTATTCATTGGGGAAAAACCTCTGTGTGGCTTGTTACAGGCAATGAAGTTAGGGTATCAGTACTTGAGAGTGCTGGGGGTGGGTATTATCGTGCTACTACCTTTGTGTGCGAGTCGCCAGGAAATGTGCTATAAAAATCATTTATTTAGCAATGGTATAAAATACATGGAGGTTTAGCACTGACATATTTACAATTGTCTACCAAAATATGTCTGTTATCATGGCCACTCCCAATTAAGAATCTTCCCCATGGTAAAGAAAGCAAGTAAATGTCTTTCGCATTTGTACAATTTGTGTTCCTCTATAATCACGTCTGCATACAAAATCGATAATTTTTGACAGAGACATTTAACTTGGATAAAGCCAATTTGTTTGAAATGGTGTTGAAAGAAATAGGTAAAGGAGGAAGTGGTGCGCCAAATTTTGCAGTTAACGAAAGGTTTGAGAAACAAAACAAATAAAATACATCGATGTTTTGTTCATAAAGTCACCTCACAGACACCTAATTTTCCTACAGAACTTGTTCAATTTTTGGGATCATCCAAATTTTGGTTAATAATCGGCACGCTGTGACGGCACTACAACTGTTCATAGGCTGTAAGAGTTTGTTTTTCGGTCTATTTTCCAAATGGGGACACAGTAGTGGCCTGTGCCCCACCTGTTTAAGGGCCTGAATGCCACGGTATTTAAATATTAGTGTTCCCAGAAATTTGACCACTTTGCGTGATATGGACCTCATACACAGCACACTACATTACACATACGCATGCAGAGTTAATTTCCGTCACAAAAGATACACTGGTCGCAGGCCTACAGTACTGTTGTTGTTATACAAAGTGCACATATTGCCCCTATTGAATTCAACACTTGAAGGTCGACGTGTGTAATTTGGGCTCTCAGTAGGAGGCTTAGATCCTAAATGCTGTATAATTTCCATTTCCCAGAGGATGTTCATGCACTGAAGATGAAGATCTTTCCTTTCTTTATTTCCTTTTTATTCAATATTTATTTTTTTTTTTTTTGTGTGTGTGTGTGTCAACCGGGACGGGGAGTTCCTTTTGCTGAGCTCCCTTATAACCACTAAAATTGCATTGGCATAATCTCAGAAAACTGAAGTTTGCTTTATTCTTAAGTACTTAAGCGAGCTTTAATTCAAAAAATCCATCAGTTAAAGAATTGTAACCACTGATGACAAAGCAAGCTAAGTTATACTTTGCAATTGGCATGGGCATCCAAGATTCCAGCTGTAAACAAAGAGGCTTGAAATCTGTATTGAACTATAACCAAACTTTAAAGGAAGGTTTTAAGCAATAGCTTACTTTTAAATCCTGAAAGACAAAATAAGTCCAAAGATTCTGGTGAAATGTTTCATTCAAATATCTGTGGTTCTCGAGCTAAAGTGACAATGACGTTACAGTTACCCCAAACTAAACTTAAAGTAATTAGGCGTGCTGAATCTCCTCAGATTCATGAACAATACTTTTTTCAATATGTTGCTTTGATCTTAAAATAAATACGTAATATGAATAGCCAATGTGAAGTTTAAAAATGTCCCATGCCTCTGAAACTCCCACATTTAAAATCATCGGATCATGAAATCAAAATTGGTTTTTACTTTGATTTTAAAACAAAGAGTCAGGAGTGTTGATTAAAATATGAAACTTTGATGATACTTCAACTTTCTCAAAGTTTATCTTTGATTGAGAATGTGATTATTTTATCTGCTAATATCTCTTGAACGAGACACTGCAATAAACAGCAAATTTTACCAGGGTGTTAACATTCACTAGCAGTTTCATAACCTAACTTTAGCTTAAACCATTCACTGTCCAAAATGTCTGTAAAATGTTGTAATGATTACTCAGTAAAAAGTAAAAAATAAATACATCTTAAGAGAATTCTGAAAACATGCTGCCAATTTTTGAAATTACTTTACAGCATGTTCTCTGTATTCTTCTTGTATTTCCTTATTTTTGTCCTGTAATTCTAACAGACATTTTTAATAGTGTTCTTTTATGAAAACGTCATCTCCGTTTATAGTTCTAGTACTTAATAAACCCTTATGACAAGAGCGTACAAAACAGACTGAAAATTAAATGTGTAATGCATTTTGAAATAGTTAGGTACTAACAAAATTTGCAGTGTTGGACTTTCTTCTACATTACCGAGACACAGAATATAAAATGTAAGTTTTGATACAAGAATCTTTTGAGAAAGGAAGCTGGTTTTATTGGTTATGGTCAATTTCCACCTTAACAAAAGACAACGAATGCTGGAAATCAATGCTAAGAAAACACACTTTTTAATATTTTCCTGGAAGTACCTTCAAAGTTTTCTTTGCTTTTAATGACAATCAAAGTGAAACATTGAAAGTTAGTTTCCAGTGTTTTGTTCGTGCCTATAATTATCTGACTACTTCTTCTGATGTCGTGAAGGCCAGGAACTATCTATCCACTTGCAAGTCGTGATTTACAAAAGGACTACCATATTCCCTTGAACCACCTACATATCAGGTTAATATCCGATGTTCATTTCACTTGGTTCACCTCCCACAGATCACTACAGTATCATTACATGCAACAAACACGTTTGCAGTTATTATAATAACAAGTTACGTTATGGTTTTTATATCCGTCGTGTAATTAAATTACTAACCATGATTAGCTAACTTTGGGCCAGTAGACAAGGGCCGGGACAATCCGGAGCAAAACCGCCTCCCCCATCTCAAGTTTCATAACTTGGAGGATCTGTTTTTTTTTCTATTTTAATGGAACTCTTGGTAGAATTTGTAACATATTGCTATACGGTAACTCATAAATATGACGGCCGTTCTGACGCGGAGATGTTTCTACGAGGATGTCGCCCCCCCCCCCCTTTTTTGAATAATGATGGGTGACACAAATGGTACAGAGTTTTGCATTTTTCAAAGTAAAGTCACATGTTCAAGGAGAAATAGGCGTAAATTTCTATCCGGGAGAGAGGTCGTCCTTCCTTCTCGGTCCCTCGTGTTAACTGACCAGGCTAAGACCTCAGTATCAGATGCTTATGAAATAAATATTAAAAAATTAGGGTCTATCGTAGCGACCATTAACTTTGCTCCTCCTAATGATAGCAGCTAACATAAGTTCCGAGAAACATGCCATGAAAATCGTCTCAAAATAAGTAGATGGTTTGCAGTGCCGGCGCAAGAGGTCCACCCCCCCCCCCTTTTGGTACTTAAAACTAAAAAAATAAAAAGAAAGAAATACTAGAGAAAAAGTTGAGATTTCTAGTTCAGGAACATTCTTGTGGGAAAGCAGATAATAGATTTGGCATTTAATTCCCCTTCTCAGAACCAAAATGATGCATATCGATCGTGAAAAATGAAGGTGAATGGAGAATATAGGTGTTTACGTAAATACCTCCAGTATTGCATGTAATGGCTAACATAGCCTATACCCAGGATATCGTTTGAAATAGAAATTAACTGGGCACGTTTATACACAATAAAGTGTTTACTGTGCATCAGGCACATATTATTCAGAGCGGTGAAACTCTCAACCTGCTCATCTTTAAGCACTGTGACGTTCACTCCCGTGGCCAAGCGGCGAGGGAGGAGGCACGTTGGCATAACTGTGCCCCATTTGGAAAATGGATCTCACAATAAAATTCCCCTAACTATGAACAGTGGCGCTAGTACGATGTATGGGGTTGCATGCTTAACTATATTTTCGAACAGAATTGAAAATGATCCCACTAAAAGTCTGTAGGGGAGTGGAGTAAGGTTATTTTACGAATGAACGATGGACGTATTTTTGCATTTGTCACAATGTTTTCGTTAACGGGGAAAAGAGGGAGTAACACCACTTTAAGTATTAGCTTTATTCAGCCTTTAATGTCTCACAATTATTGTATTTCCGTGCAGATGTAATTATGGAGGGAAACCTACTGCATAATTGCGAAGGAAATTTATTTGCTCTCCTCTTCCCTTATTAAAGAAGATTGTCAATTCAAAATAGCCATGGTCTCATGGTAGCAGACATGTTTTGTTAGAAAACTGAAAATGTGTCAGTGCTGACCTGCAAGCAACTTTGAGGATGTTCAATTATTTCTAGTGCAAAATTTCAGGACATTTCGAGTACAAAATTATTAGCACAATAATACTCACGAACTACTGTAGCCCCAAATTCCAAACAAGGACGGGCATCAAGAGGTTTTATATCGCAGTTTAATACTTTGAGTAACACCAGTATAGGGAGCTGGCTATGATTTGAAGCTTTATAGCTATACAAACTTATTCAATCATATTTTCGGTCCATGGTGACTGTAAATTTAATTAACACAAATACAGAGAACAAACATTTTAAATCTCCGCGTAGTGTTCCTATCTCCCTTTGTTTACACATCCATTTCCTTCACTCCAATTGTTTTGCAAGTTGTTCGCGCAGATTTTTGTTCAGAGTTTGTAAAGATTCGAAAACTGTTAAGAGCTATTTGTTGTACTCTCAGCGCCATTTGCAGGTCAGTTGAAAAGCTCCATGCAAGTATCCCCACTTTTTTAACAACTCAGCTTCCAGGGAACTTTCCTCCTGGATTGCATCGTAATGTTACTCCTGGATCACAGCAAGGCCCTACAGACAGTTCTTCCACTCACTTGTGAAAGATGTTCTTCCCCTTTCTACGGCAAGACAAAGAGAACATTGTCATTAGGAAAAGAGAATTATGTCTTGTTATGGCTGTGTATAAGTGTATCTATCCTTTAGCTTTTCTGTAAGTACAAAGTGTCAAATGATCCAAAAGATAAGATAATTGCATGGTTAAATATATCCCTTGAAACAATCTTCCTTGAGCATCTGAAACACTAAAATTCCTTGACGTTCCAACCCCCACGGGAACTTTGGGCCCCTGGACCCTACCAGGGACTACATAAGGGAACCTTGGACTCTACTTGTACTTATTATGGATTTGATTCTTTGCAATTTGTTTGCCGATTACCCTACACGTGCACATTTTCGCTCCCATTTATAAGCCCACTCAGTCAGTCGGTTGCACCCCCACACTTTAAAAATTCTTGATACGCCACTGATTATTGCGCAACAATTGTAAGCTCAGGCTAATGCTGACGTGTCCTGTATATCCAAATAAATTTATAAAAAGAGTTTTGCGTCAGATGCTTTACATACTATAATCACGTCAGCCATAACGCGTAAAAATGACATTGTGTAAAAACACGTTTAGATTATCTTTTGTATCCATGCAAACTACTCATTGCTACAAGATTCACAGCAAGGCTGCTAATATCAGTAAATGATTTCTAATATCTATTATGTACGTGTCTCAATTCAATGCACAATTTTGGAGAAAGATATTCGAGTTACATGGAAGAAATGTTATAGAGTTCTTCATAGTAGGAAAAAAAGGAGCCAATCGGGAGGAGGGACGAAGTAGGCAGGGTTTCGAAAAAAAAAACCGGCACAGGGACATAAACATGCGTGGAGCTCGTGTATTCCTGCCGGGCTAATCACATCAGAGAATTAGCGTGACATGGTATGAATGCTGCCTAACTCCAACTTAAAAATAAAAAAGAAAACAACTGTAAATTTAAACCTTCATTCGTTTCCGAATAATTATTCATATCTCACGGCTTGAAGACCACACCGTACGCTTGGTTGAATTTTTACCACTCCTTCCCCGATTCACAGTGAACCATACCCTCTCTCGGCAACCCTTTTAGTCACCCTTTCTGAATCACCGTCCCAAGCGTCCATACCCCTGTTGCATTGTTGGTCGTGTCACACAGTTTGTTGCCTTTCGCCCCCCTCCCCCTTCTTTGTGTAAATCCTGATTCTGCAATCAAAACTATTTGGCGTAGACACGTGAAGTAATAATCTTTTGTTAAAGAGTAAAAAAAAAAAAAAAAAACGGTTGTGTTGAAGTCGGCTATAGTTCGCTATAGATCAAAGACTCTTTGAAAAAATTAGATCCACCCTCAAATAACATACACATCATTTTAACGGGCCTGTTTTCTTCCACACGTTTGAT
Source organism: Holothuria leucospilota (assembly GCA_029531755.1). Taxonomy (NCBI): domain Eukaryota; kingdom Metazoa; phylum Echinodermata; class Holothuroidea; order Aspidochirotida; family Holothuriidae; genus Holothuria; species Holothuria leucospilota. The sequence goes on from JAIZAY010000729.1 coordinate 23,491, forward strand.
ATAATCATCCTACAAAGCTCCGTGGTTAAATTGTCTTTTACCAATTTTGGTGATTTACAAGGCAAATATTTTGCCCAAGAATCTAATCCGTCTGTTGAGTCTTTATGTTGGCTCTTTTGGTCATCCGCCAAATGGCGATACCGCTACTTTGAGATATTTCGTAACGCTGAGCTTACATGATAAACATAGTCCGCTACAGGGGTAAGGGTTTTGTAGATATTTTGTAACCTTACCGACTACAGGAAGTGAGAATAAGATAGGCGTAAGAAGCGGAGGGATGGAGGACTTAGCCTTAAGTACAATACGTGGCGGGGGGGGGGGCGTACCCCCTTCAATTTAAAGAAAAATTCTCTTAATATTTGTTCCTCAAAATGTCAAATTTTGCAACGTGTTACAATTTGCTCAATATGATGCAATAAATTGTATCTAAGGACCCTCAAATACTCACATCTTTTCCAAACGGGAGGGGATGTTCCCCCTCACTTATATATTTTCCTCGGGAAAGCAGTCCCAGACAACATTCAATCCCCCACCATCAACCCTCCCTAGTCGAGAACAGCTTCTTACGCCTGTGGGTCTCCAAATTTGCAGAAGACGGAACTTCAAGCAAACAGCTTTGTACAAAAATTTAGCCTTGATTTGACCATACATGTTTTATCTTAATATCTTTATGTGAAATATTTAGCCCCCCGTCCTGTTTGGAAGTCATTTTCCCCTTTAAGGGGAAATCTTAACATAAACAGTCCCCCCCATTTATTGTTTACCACCCGACCTCTCAACAATCCCTTTTTAAGCCACTCAAATTTTAAGCGCAGTACCCTGTTACATATGCATCCTTAAGGAGTGTAAAATTAAGCTGATCCCCACCCTGGGTGTTATAATTTACCAAGAGTACAAAGATACCCCACTCAGTTGATCTTACCGCAATTTGGTAGCCTCCGTCTGTCATCTCTCCACCCCCTCCGTCTCTGCCATACTATAAATAAAATACAAGGTAAATTTAATCAACGATATGTACCGGTCTTACATCCAATAAACAGTCACGTGATGAATAACAACCAGAAAGCCAAAAGGCTTAGTGATTCCTTGCCGAAAGGGGGGTGCTTTGTTACACTGAGGTTCATCCATCAAATTTATACTTCTCTTCTACATCATTTTTTATGATGTGGTCACAATTTGACCCCTGCTCACATCAGCTCATGTCACATGACCTTTAAACCGAAACTTGAATAACCACAAAAAAATGAAAAAAAAAAAATAAAACGTATGAGAAGGGATTTGTCTGTGCTTCCTCCCTTGTAATGACATGTTTACAAAGTTTCAGTTTTTGACCTCTGGTGACCTCAAATGGCTTGTGACCTCCACAAAAAAACAATAGGGTTTTTCCTCGCACCATAACACATCCACATACTTAGTATGAAATCTATCCAAGCTTCCTACCTTGAGATACTGTGTAAACAAGGTTTTCAGACTTTGACCCCGGTGACCCCAAATGACCTTTGACCTCCACCAAAAACTATACGCTTCTTCCTCGCACCATAACACATCCACATACTTAATATGAAATCAATCCAAGCTTCCTACCTTGCGATATGGTATAAACAAGGTTTTCAGAGTTTGACCCCTGGTGACCCCAGACGACCTTTGACCTCCACCAAAAATAACAGAAATCTTCCTCTCATTATACCACATCCACATACTTGGTATGAAATCTATCCAAGCTTCCTACCTTGAAATATCATGTAAACAAGGTTTTCAGACTTTGACCCCGGTGACCCCAGATGACCTTTGACCTCCACCAAAAACAATAGGGTTCTTTCTCGCACCATAACGCATCCACATACTTAATATGAAATCAATCCAAGCTTCCTACCTTGCGATATGGTATAAACAAGGTTTTCAGACTTTGACCCCTGGTGACCCCAGACGACCTTTGACCTCCACCAAAAATAACAGAAATCTTCCTCTCACCATACCACATCCACATACTTGGTATGAAATCTATCCAAGCTTCCTACCTTGAAATATCATGTAAACAAGGTTTTCAGACTTTGACCCCGGTGACCCCAGATGACCTTTGATCTCCACCAAAAACAATAGGGTTCTTTCTCGCACCATAACGCATCCACATACTTAATATGAAATCAATCCAAGCTTCCTACCTTGCGATATGGTATAAACAAGGTTTTCAGACTTTGACCCCCGGTGACCCCAGATGACCTTTGACCTCCACCAAAAACGATGGGGTTCTTCCTCTTACCATAACACATCTACATACCAAGCATGAAATCTATCCAAGCTTTGTAACTTGAGATATCGTGTAAACAAGGTTTTCAGATTTTGACCCCCGTTGACCCCAGATGACCTTTGACCTCCACCAAAAACAATAGGGTTCTTTCTCTCACCACAACGCATCTACATACCAAGCATGAAATCTATCCAAGCTTTGTAACTTGAGATATCGTGTAAACAAGGTTTTCAGATTTTGACCCCCGGTGACCCCAGATGACCTTTTACCTCCACCAAAAACGATAGGGTTCTTCCTCTCACCACAACGCATCTACATACCAAGCATGAAATCTATCCAAGCTTTCTAACTTGAGATATCGTGTAAACAAGGTTTTCAGATTTTGACCTCCGGTGACCCCAGATGACCTTTGACCTCTACCAAAAACAATAGGGTTCTTTCTCTCACCACAATGCATCTACATACCAAGCATGAAATCTTTCCAAGCTTTTTAACTTGAGATATTGTGTAAACAAGGTTTTCAGATTTTGACCCCCAGTGACCCCAGATGACCTTTGACCTCCACCAAAAACAATAGGGTTCTTCCTCTCAATATGGGCCATCTATGTACCAAGTGTGAGGACTGTCCAACTTTCCCTTCTTGAGATATCGTGTAAACAAGCTAAGCCGTCACATACACACACACACCCACACACACACGACATCACCATCGCATAGATTCCTTGCCTGCATTCGGCAAGGAATCAAAAAGGGAAGGAATAGTCATCAGCATAGACCATTATCTTCCAAGTAAAGTCTGAGTTGTTTTCATTATTTTTATGCTTTTTATCTTATCTTGTCAAACCGTTACAATCTGGCTTTCTCCTTACTGTCTCTAAAACGTTAAGCACGCTGTAGTAAATGTATAGCAGTAACTTATTCATAACGCCACAGTTGTTTTCATTATTTTTATGCTTTTTATCTTATCTTGTCAAACCGTTACAATCTGGCTTTCTCCTTACTGTCTCTAAAACGTTAAGCACGCTGTAGTAAATATATAGCAGTAACTTATTCATAACGCCACACTACATCAAAGCACTGCGTTAGGAGTCCTAATATACCTATTTGTAACATGGTTATCGTATCACTATGTTTAAAACAATTTGCGGAATTTTACCCTAACCTTAAAACTGAAATCCTTGTCTGATGGATAATCCTTAAAAGGGCCTCTTTTCTTGAAGGGAAAGGGGAATCCATCCACGTTTGCAGTATTCAGCTGAGCCAATGTATTTTATAGATTTCAGAGCTGAGGTAGGGAGCTGCCTCTAGACGCTCAAGACTATAGTTTAGGTAGGGGGATGCACACGCCCCCCCCCCCCAAAAAAAATCCAAATCCAAAATGAAAAAAAGTTCACTTGAAAAAATACTAAAATGTTTAAATCTTCTCTGTAATGAGTATGTTGTTAAGACCCTTTAGACCTGGAAAAGCGCATATAAAGGCTCCCCCAGTCCCAGATTTTCCCAGGGATACTCCTGGACCCCGACTGCAAACGGGCTCTTATACAGGTTACCCGTACTGACGAATGAACCTCCTTCCTCATGCATGATACACACATCACAACTGAAGCATGCACGTTAAAGATCTTAATATTGTTTCTCACGCGTTTCCACAACATGCTCAAATAGAATATCATACGATAACATTTAACTACATGCTAAAATCAATGAGGTTGTAGGATATCTTTTTGTCCTGTTTTCTCCTACAAAGTGAATAGACTGGACATTTTTTTATTCTCCTTAAAGTCTTACTTTCTGAAGCATGAAGTCACAATTATAATTAGGATTAAATTCATATTTGTAGGTCTAGTAAGTGCAATTTCCTCCAACCTGGAAGGAAGTTTGGACAAAAATAGAAGTCGACCCAAGGTTTCCTGACAGCTCTCTTCCCCGGACAGTTGCTTCCGAGATCAAATGGGGGAAGTTGTCTGAGGGATAGATGTCATGGGCTGGAATTGTTCGGGTTGAAATTGTCCAGGGTGGGAATTGTCGAGCTCGTCCGGATGGGAATTGCCCTGGGGAGGGGGAGTTGTACGGTCACGATGCTATGCACTAAATAGCCTGCTAAGAGGTGGAAGGTCCGCACCGAGTACCAGTCTGGCATGGCACCCATGTAATACATGCTAAAAGCGAAAAAAGACACACTTAACGTGACAAAAATTTAACCAGTTCATAGCTTTGTTACAGTTGGCACCAATTTGTATCTAAGCAACCTTTACCAAGGCAAAAATTTCACAATGGGGATGGCCTTGGACATCACCCCTCCCTTAAAAACGCGCCAAAATTGAGAATTTCGAAACATACGAATTACAACAACTTCTCCCATAACAGGTGCGTCACCCCGTCCGTTAACAGTGGCGCCGGCACGGGCGGAGGGCGATACTCCCCCATTCCCCATTGCTGGAAGCTGTTCGTCTGGATTTCCGTTCAAATTAGTACAAATACGATATTTGTAAAGTGCCCGTCGTCATGCTCTATAGGATCAGTAGGATGCCAGGTAATAAGCACCATGTAGTGCCCCGTTTTAAATGAATAATCAAGATCTTCCCGGGGGCCCTATATCAGTGTCTGCCAGTCCTATATACCCTTTCATAATGCACAACGAAGCAAAGGAAAATTTTAGTAACAGTCCAAGAATGTTTTGTGCATTACACGCACGTATTTTTGCGTAAAAACTTCCCCGACTAGAAGCAGTAAGCAGCCAAAATGTTCAGAAGGTGTGTTGACCACATACCCTTCTCTTCTAAAGACAAACTAAGCTCTTCTTCCACCTTACTAAAATTAGAAATCATTAAATTATGGACATTTTCCAACCATAGATTATCTTTTCCAAAAATATCCTAAAGAGAGCACCATTTCGGAAGGATCCTCACTGCTGTATACAATCGCAGGGCGCATAAAAGGTACAGATTTACGCAGGCTTTTGGGGGTTTAGCTGAAGTGGCATTATGACAGCATCTGTGGAGCCCCCCCCCCCCCCCATCACCAACTCCTGTCAGTGTCACTGCCCCTTAAATAAACTCTCAGATGTGTGACAAACAACTAGAGGCAATTATCGAACGACGAAGAATATCATTGTCTTTGCTCGGGGTTGAAGATTAAAACAAGTTTTAATCATCCGTGTGCGCGACTCGAGAGGTAACGTTAAGAGTTGCTGTACAGCCTAACGTTTACGCTTAACGTGAGACCTAACTTTGACTTCTGCTTAAACTAGGCCCAAAGTTAGGCCTAATGTTCAGCTGCCCTCTTTTACATGTTTAATATGCTGATAACTTTCTTACATGACAAGCGTCTCCTACAGAAAGAGTGGTCTGAACCGAAAAATCAAAGCTTGCATCATGTACCACAACCTACAGATATCATCTGGAGGTAATTGCTCATGCAAACTGACATAATCAGTTTATCATACGAATACAAGCTGAAATTGAAAACGTAGATTTATTCAACTGTATTGTTAGGCCTAGTGTTCGTAGTTCTTTACGCTTTAGTCAATAGTAAACAACAGTGTCATTCTGCGGGTGTACGCGAAGGAGTGTCAACTTTCAGCCAATCAGGAAGTTTGTTTATTTTTTCTCTCAAAGTAGTGAATGAATTACAGGGATGGCGCCAGGATTTCCCCGACAGGGGGCCAAGCTCCCCGACGGGGGGGCCAGCAACCCAAAGTCTCAACGAAGGAAATAAAGTGCCGAAACGATGTTTGAAGGAAAATTTTGGCGCACGAAGCGCGCCGAAAATTTTGGGCTCTTTTTTGAGAAAATTTGAAAAAAATGCCGGCATTTTCCATGGAAAATTTGAAAAAATGGGGCTTTGAAGAAGAAAATTGGAAAATTTGGGGTTTTTATTGAAGAATTTGCCCTAATTTAGACCAAATTTAAGTAAATCGTCGGAGCGACTGGGCGTTGTCGGGGACTACATATTTTATCGTATACATAACAGCTCCCCGACGAAACCGAAAAATTTCCCCGACGGGGGGGCCAGCCTTCCCCGACGGGGGGCCATGGCCCCCCTGGCCCCCACGCTAGCGCCACCCTTGATGAATTAGTACGCAGGCATAAAAAGCTTTACAATTCACACGTAGGAATGTTATCATAGGGTTATATGCTCCCTAGGGGCAAAAAACCCCCGGTTTGCATAGATGTCCTCAACATATTTTAACCAAAATTTGCTCTCATTAATTTCTCCCCATCTGCCATGAAATGCCGACCTGTACGATATAACATATATTTGGTCTTATTTACATAGTTTGTCCTATCCGTGTGTAATAAGGTTCGCAACCATATAGTTTCCTTTTTTCTTTCTTTATGTGTGACCGAGTGTTCATAGTAGCGCAAATGAGTTTGAAAGTTTTGCAACTGCAAGGAGTTGCGTCATTGTCAGATACATTCACATAATCGGGTCGACAGAATGTGAATACTGACATTGTATGCAAATACAGAAGAGAAGATTTTTGCATTTCATATGCATGTAATGGTAATTAAATCAATGAATGGAATTTTAAGAATGGCAAATGCGACTCAACAACTTAGAAAAGTTTAGTGTACTCGTACAATATGGTACTTTCTTAATCTCTGAATATCGCTAACATTCTCTGATATTTGAATAACAATATTTTACAAGTATGATGATAGTGTTGTTCACTTACTTCAACAACAGAGTGGTCACTTATGATCTGTAAGTATGTGCTTTGTGGTACAGTTTGTAACATACAATCAATGATGTCAAGGCACATAGGTAATTTCACTTTGTTAGACATATCAAGATATCAGGGAGTATTACGCATATTTTACCATGACAGTCAGTCAAGTATTTATATTAATGAATGTATGAATTTTTAGGATGAGCTCAGCTTTGGAACCACACTTTTGGTGTTTTCTCCATTCAGGGATGACCCACCCTCACCCTCCCTCCCCGTGTTGCCTCACACCATCCTGCTTTTTGTAATAGAATTTTATGTATGTCATATCATTTCATGTTTTATTTACTCACATGCATATTTAGAGGAGTAAAATTCTGCATTTAAAAAAAAAATTATAATTCCAAAGGGGTGTAATGAAGTATGTATATTTTATGTCGGAGGCCGCAGTCCCACGACACTCTTGCTGGAGACATCGAATTGTAAGCATGCATCATTGATAGTTTTCTAGGAACTGTACCGCCAAATCGTTTTATTTCTAAAGCCGGTCAGCAAGATTCCAGGATGATTGTTAATAATTCATCATCGCTAATCACCTGTTTATAATGTACTTTGAGAGGAAAATAATCACCGCAATAAATCAGGAACAATAACAACAGAACCCTCTTCTATAGATTCCCGCATGGGGTTACACCCAGACCTCTTCGCAGGAGCGATTGGCCCACATTATACATTACTCTCGGGCCGTATAGCCCACTGTACGTTATGAGTAAATAGCGCTAGGCCAAAACTTGGTGAATAAAAGTTTGAACTCATTCTAAGTTTGAAACCTTCAGATGTCCGATTATTCACCAGTCAAAGCAAAGTAACAGCAGACTTGAACGAGACATACGAAGTAATTAATCTTTTCTGATGAAATTACCTGGTAACTTAGTTTATACCCAGCCATTGGTTCTGTATGCCTCCACTCCATATACAGGGTTACACATTACCCAGGCTGCTTGGTTGGTTAAATGTTTTGCCAAAAGTTGGGCATAGTTTTGCTGAATTAGTTGGGCAAACTTGTTTGCTCGATTGGTTGGGTAAAGTGGTTGAGAAATACCGTTTACCAAATAAGTTAGGCAATTTTTTACCCATTATTTGGGGTGGAGGCATAAGGAACCAATGGCTTGGCAAATTTTTTGCCCAGGTGGGGGCAATGACAAAGACAGGATAAAGCTGGGGCCAACTTATCCTTGGTTAACCACTGTGCACTGTAACGAACTGCCCCCCCCCCCTTCCCTGGTATTTTGCCCAGGCTCGATCGGTCCTGAAGTTACTGGTTGTTATCTTCAATACTGAACTTTATGGTAAAATCTATACATCTCAAAGGAGATTCAATACACTCTTCTTTTACAGGGCTAGCCTGCTTAAGTAGTTACATTTTCTATCTTGTCTCACGGAAACAGTACTTTTTACCTCAACCTAAACAACTCAGACTGAAATTTGTGTTGAAACTTACATCAACTAAAAAGTATCAACGTATCCGACTTATGCAGAACTGAGAATGGAGAACGCTCACGCACGCACACACACACGCACGACTGTGACGACAGTGACATACACTTGTCACTTACATAGATTCCTTTCACTTCCGGAGAAGAATTGCAAAAAAGTTCACATAATGAGTCCTCATTGCGTGGGGGAATTGCTCGGACGGAGATCCTACAG